>JAECUM010005257.1:0-69887 GCA_016617855.1 Megalonaias nervosa
TTTCTAAATGAATTTAACAGGATACACAATTTCATTGCAATCCTTTTTGCTTTCCATTCAAAGGGCAAATATGTGTATTAGCATGTGATATTAATAAAATATTTGTACAGTATCTATGCTGTATCAATGATATGATACTCGCATAAATTTTCATCAAAAGGAAACTTGGCTAACCTCGTTTCTTTAGCATGTAATAGCTATCCATTTCTCGTCATCATCATCATCGTCATTAACCCATGATGTAGAATAAGGTGATGCACGTTGTTGTCAGGTTTTATCATTGAACTTTACATTTCTTCTGTTTATAAAAGATTATATGCATAAACAGCTGGAGAGAGAATTGTTATATGTTGTTTTACTCATTATCAACGACAAAACGATACAACTTATCGTGGTTCCATCGTGGGAACTTTTTTTAATGTGGGTGGGTGTATTGGTTTTGCAGTGGCTTAATTGCATGTCGTTGTATAAAAACCTATCCTGATCAATGATTACTGCAATAAATTTCACTCTTAAACAGTGATTTATATATATATATATATATATATATATATATATATATATTCAATCAAATGTGGAGTAAGCCTATGGTCTTTCTGCCAACCAGACTAGAGAACCCCCCACGTGATCATACCCTATGACGTCACGGCGATATTCGCTATACATACTGTTTTCAAATCCTTAGGCCATTTTTGACAGCATGTGGTGCTCACAGTGCAAACGCAAGCCCTTTCCCTGTGTAATACTTTTGAAAATCATTTTCGACTAAATAGCTTGATGCAATTAGAATTGTTGTTATCCAAGCCCTTTTTGGCTTGGATGACAACTACTTGTGTTGAACCCATGTGTGTACTGCTATGGGCGGCTAGCTCTACTTCCTAGCCGATTATTAGTATTTCAGTGGCTTAATACTGTGCCGAGACTATGGGAGGTGGATATGCTTCACATCAATTTCAAGCACAACACAAGCCCTAAACACCTAGTTCACAAATATATCCATCTCTTTAATTATTACACAATAATAGCTCAAAAACTAACACCATACCCTTAACTCAAGAAATATGCATGGGCCAATATGCGAAACTGTCCCCTGCCACCTCTCGTTTATCTTTGAACCTTCTTTGCCCACATCACTGGAGAGTATTTTGCTGCGTCACTACACCATGACGTCAATGGAAAATTTTTACCCCTTTTCGGCCCTGGCATTCGCACTTTTATGTATTATTTGAATACGTTTATTAATCTTGGGATACGATCTTAAAAATGATAAAATATACTAACAAGACGCTTTTTATCTTTACTAATACGTGACTTGTGAAACTATTTGCATGCTGAAGTAGAACTAGCTCTCATGGTATCATACTGTTTTTGATATAATCTTATTAATACACTTTCAGGGCCTCGAGTACACTGTGCAGACGCCATTGTACATAAGGGAAAGTTACATAGTGGGCGCCTACGAACAAGATCGAGAAAAACCATTGGACTCGGTAGCCGTTAGAAATTGACAAGCAGAGTTGGTCTTGCGACTAAAGAATCATTTAGAGAATTTGGGATTAACTGTTTACAACACATTTTATAACGAACTACGATTTGAAACAATCCAGAGGGCAACAACTTGCTATCCGCCATTGTTGTATGTTACTGTGATTCCCTCATCAGATATTGAGTGACCAACGGAGAATGCCGGCAATGGCGCACATTACAGATTCCACGGGTGTGTAATTTGTAGCTTGGTCAAGAAAGATATTTTTATTGGTTATGATTTATATACGTGTGTGAATGTGCGTGCGTGCAGATTTTGTTAGAAATGGCAAACGACAGTATAATAGTATTGTCTATCTATAGTATAAGTCACATGGGTCATGTATACGCATTTACTCATTTTAAATTAAATGTAAATTGTTCTGGTCGCCTGTCACTTAAAGCAGGTACTCGCTCACAACTGTGTTCATATAATAAAATTGATCTATGCATTATGATTGTGGTTTGTAAATGACAGGTGGTCACTCAAGACAGGTTTTAGTGTATCATTATCAAAGGAAATACTTATAGCACCCATCCTTTACTCTGTGGTAACACAAGGTGACTCAGTTCATAATCTGATCCCCCAATGACTTTATTGTAATTTTCTTGTACTATCTGCAGATTTAGTAACTATTAACTTTTACCACTGCAAAGAAGACATTCTAAACCTTTCCCCCATGTACCATTTAAGTATCTTAATAATTAGTAAAGTACTTAAATTGTACATGGGGGATAAATCTAGAATTTTGCCTTTATCTTAATATATGTCATCCATGACTGAACTTGCCAACAGGATAAAATAAAAATTGGCAGGAGTTGTCAGCTTTCAAACCACATCAGTTACCCAGTGTTTGCTAACTTGTCGAAGGTGCGCATGTATTGTCATTGGTTTTTCATTGTTACTGACATGAATACATATGTCGGCTTTGGCTGTCTCAGATGAATTCTCAGTTAAAAGAATAAAAAGGCAAATAACTCGTTCACAATTGCTGAAGATTAAGTAACTTCCATAGGGTACATACCGTGCTGTATTGATATGGAAAAAATATTATCATTTTACTCCTATGAAATCTCTAGGAATGCATCCATTGTTGCTTCTTTTCAAGGAAGAGAAAGAATTTGAAATTGTGGCATGGATCTAGTGAAATTCAGTGGGGAGGATAAGAAAGTATCAGATGGGACTAAACAAAATTCTTTTCACTTGCTGAAGCATGTAGAAGAAAATGGATACTTGCAAGGAAGATGCAGTCAGACCAGACGCACCCATGGGATAACTTTGCAGATCTATGGAAAATGATAAAGAAGTACCATAATGAAATTTTTCAGAACTTGATAATGTTAGCAAGAATTGCCCATGTGACTCATTTGCAGTCAGCTGATTGCAAACAAATTTTTTGCTGCCAAAGCAACATTCACATACTCTAGAAATTGCTTGAAGGCTGACAAATCGCAAAGACAGCTGACTATAATGTTGGAAGGCAGTAAATAGAAGACTTTTATTTTGCCATAACGTTACTGTATAGATGGAGAAGAGAATTTTAAGAGTAAAGAAGGTACCAGGGGGACAGGTCCATGCAAATAACAGGTAAAATAGATCATGTAAATGATCATATCTTACTATGAGGTTGTCCTGTTATGATCACACCATTGACATACATTTTAGATGAAATTGACCAATATGTTCCTTTTTTTTTCCTGGCTGAAACACTATTACATTAACCTGCTTAGTCGAATAATCAACTGATGTGCTATATGTGCCAGGGGATTGATACGAGACTCACTTGCTCATCTTGTTTTTTCAGATTCAAAATAGAATTCTATAGGAATGCATTTTTTGCAGGTCTTGCTGAATTGGCACACAGGGAATACCAGGCAGGTGACTATGAATCTGCAGAGCAGCACTGTATGCAGCTGTGGAAACAAGAACCTGACAACACAGGAGTACTGTTGCTGCTTAGTTCCATTCATTTTCAGTGTAGGAAACTAGACAGGTAATTTTCTGTGGAATCAAAATCCATGTATTTAAAAATCTTTGTGTTCCCATTTGTGGTGCAGTTTTATACTAATACAGTGAAACCTGTCTTGAGAGACCGCCCCTTCTGCCAACCAAAAGTGGTCTCTCAAAACAGGTGGTCTCTCATAACAGGTGTGTGAAAATGGACTGGTTTCCAGGGTCAATAGTTAGCAATGAAGAAAAAAAATACCCATACTCACTGTACATGTATCATATCCTTTATTCATAAATCTTGTTAAATATTGCATGCATTCCTCTCAAAATAACTTTATATAATAAAGATATACAGTGTACATCTATCAAACAATGTGAATCAAATTAATATTTGAACATCACCTGAATATGTACATGTATTAGCACATGTATATGATGGCTGGTAGTCTTTTTTTCCAGTCATCAACTGTCTGTAAATTCACATCAGCTGATTCTCCACTGAGCACACTTGCTGTGATATTTTATCTATTTTTGAAGCTCTCCAGCCATCCGTTTGATGCAGTAAAGTCATCATAATTCAGTTCTACTGAGACAATAATTACTTTTCCCTGAATCAGCTTTCCACTTACTGGTATGGTTTTACTCCTTGCAACACAAAACCACTCCCATACTCGCTCGTTTAGATCTCCATACAATGTCCGTCGTGCTGTGGCATATTTCCTCTCTGCTTGTGCACCTTTCTGCCATTCGTTTCTAATGGACTCCTTTTCTTTGATAACATTCTGAATCTGCGTTTTACCGATGTTTAAGCTGGCTGCTATTTTGCGAGCTGTCTCCCCTTTTTCACTTCTTTCAATTACATTAAATCTTTCTTCCAGTGTTAGGAGTTTTCTTTTTTTCATTGGAGGTTCTGCCATTGTTATTAGTGTTGATGTAATAACGACTAGATGTATTTCGATTTTGATCAGGATTTGGGGAAATGTGGAATAAATATATATTATTTACCAATGAATGAAACCCCCCCAAAAAAATAATTAACTCATCAAGAAACAATACATTTTTTTGAGACGAAGTTTAAATCACCAGCGTTATAGCTTGATAAACAAAGGTTGCGACCATCTGCACCTGGGTAAACAAATGGTGGCTTGGTGAAACACTGTAACAAAAGAAATAATAAAAAAAAAAAAAACAATCCGGAAATGATTCTCACTTACTAGTGTTAAAGACAAAGACCTCATTCACCCGCAGGCATTACAGATTAACTGGAAAGACAAATGATGTACTCAACCCTACACTGAAGCCCTTTCAAAAGATTTATCACTGGGACATTAGGACTACCGGCAATGTGTGGGTTTTCACAAAGATAAAGAAAAAATACAAACCTCTAAATTGACCGCGTATGTCCATCACTACTCCCTTTGATAAAAAATGGTTAATCTTACTGGCAATTCACATGACTTCGTCACTACAATGGCGGTTAGTGACATGTACTTTAGTCTGGTTTACTGCAATTTACAAATGACACTATATGCCGGACTTGTAAATTTCACACAACTGGTAGGTAGCCAATTTTTTTTTTTTTTTTTTTTTTTAAATACTGTATTTGAACAATCTTTACTATTTATGAGGTCGTTGATACAAAGGATTAAATGATGGTTAGTGGTGTTTATCTTGCCTTATGGTTGTTTAGTGTTATTTAATGTGCACTTTGTTTGCATACTACATGTATCCTGAGCTCTCGTGTTTACAAAGGATTAAGTCAAGGTCAGTGGTGTTGATCTGTTTTTTGCGGTGCGGTCGTTCATAGCAGTGTTGAAATGCATCTTTTGCCAAGAAATCGCGATCACTGGTCGCGTTCAGCAGGTGGTCGCTCATAACAGAGCGTTTGTATAATAAAATCGATCCGTGCATTACGATTGTGGTCGCTCATAGCCGAGGTCGCTCATGACAGGTTCTACTGTATATGAAAATAGCATAGAGGAAAATCCTATGAACCAGGGACCAGAGTCTATAACTGCCGGCCTCATGCACAGAACTTGGGTTTTGCGAGAGGGACTAGAATTTGATAAATCCATGTACGCAATGTTCGGAAGGTGAATATACAGAAAGACAAGTCAAGAACATAGTAATATCTTCTTTCTGCATTCCAGTTTCATAACAGTCATAATTAAAGATGCCTGTGCTCACTAAAAAGTAACAATTGCTGTGCAAGAACACTGATTATATTCTGTTAGCCATAGCAGGGATCATGCTGGGCTTTGCCAATGTCACAAATTGCAATTCTTTTTTTTTTTCGTTATTGCCGACAAAATATACTATCTGGTGAATTTTTTGGTCACAACATTTTTTGGCTTTTAAAAATTGTATATACAGTCTTGGGTTTGGAATGGAGAAATTCAAAGGCAATATGACAGGAAGCCACAAACTTGGATCTAAAATTGCACTGGAATTTATTGTTACATAAACAGATCCTTTGTTCATATTGACAAACCACCCTAACATGGCATTGTTATATCATAATCTGCTTATGCTGATGTCTGGCTTTAGTACTGTATATCGTAATATAACCAAAATGTTTGTGCTACCTGACTAGGTACAATCAACCACCTCTGAAGGCAGGAATGGGAACGACTACAATTGACAAGACATGGCAATATTTTTTCTGTTTGAAAAATGTACCAGAAAAAAATAGTTTTGCTGAAACTTCAAAGCAAACTGATTACCTTTAAATCACTGATCGTTCTGTATATATACTAAGCAAATGGGAAAAAAATCTGTCTCAGTGTTATATGATGTTGCCACAGCAATAACAAACAGGCATTTGCTTGGTCCTTCAAAGAGCACCTTTAACACGTGTACATTCATCAAAGCAGGCCAAAGACCTTTGATCAAAGGAAGTCAGCAACAAACTTAAATAAAAGCATCTTTTTTTTTCATTTTTCATAGTGATTGGAGCATATTTATTGTGCCTTGAAAGTTTCCTGTTTGCAACAAAAAGGTTCATGCTTACGATCGCTACCAATGGTGTAAAACTCAAATTATTGTTCCAATATTTTGAAACAATAGATATGTGGCTGTCCGATTAAATGAAGGTGGGGCATCTCACAAGAATGTTTGCTAAACTTTTTAATTTGTTCACGTTTTCATTTCCCTATGAATAGCCTCAGCATCATGGTAGTTGCCTCTGGCTGACCAAAATCAAGGCCAATTTAAGTACCTGTACATGTAGCATATAAACAACTACACAGCCACATGCTACTAGGATAATGACTATCAGTGTGAATGGTTTCATGAAATGTGTTTGTTGACAGTGAGATATAGATCTACGAGGACTACCATTTTTTTTATACATGTATTTTCTAACAGGATTTGACTGATAAATGAATTTTCTAACGTATGATCTAATACTCAAATTCATGAATTTTTCATATTCATGTACATTATTTAACACATTGTGGAGTGTAGTACACAAATGTAAATTGTCAATATACAAGTTTATTTCTGACTAGTTGTCTTCATTTAATCAAACTTTCCATTGTTTTTTTTATCCCTCTCTCTCTCTCTCACTCTCTCTCTCTCTGTAAATCCTAATAACTGACAGGTCACCTCAGAAATGTCACTTGTATGCGAAATGTCAATTATTTTCAGCGCTCCACCCCCACCCCACCCCAATCATTAATGTTGACAATATTACCTTGGTCCTGAGGGTGTTGAGATAAACGGATAGTACATTATTATGAAAATGGCGGCAGTTTGTGAAAATTGGTGACAGAAACAGCCAAGTAATGCAATACTTGTTAAACATATTAAGCAGCACTTATGTACATTATTGCAAGTGTAAAAAGGATTATAAAGTAAGTCGTGCTTCAGATGCTAATGAACATAACTCTACTGATCCAGTGAGTAAAAAGAACATTGATGGAGCAATTTGGCAATAGCTGATATCAAGTCCTGGAGTAAAACATTGGATTACATGTAACATTTTGAAGTCTGAATAAACACACGTAATTTTATTATGATTTTGTCTATTTAATTTAGTTACGTGGAGAACACTAATATTGTCTGACAAATAATGGAACAAAAATAGGGTCCTTTTGGGCACATGGAATCAGAGTCAGACTTGTGGAATTTGAATCGGGTCTATATTTTTTTTTTAAATGTCAGCAGGTCTGTTTAAGAAAAGATTCTTTTAGTATTGCGCAATATAGCAGATGTACAGAAATATCCGTGGAGAAAATTGACAAACACATTTTGTTGCAGTGTGTTTTGGGGGGGGGGGTTTGTTTTTTGTTTTTTTATGCAAAGGATTTGCATAATGCAATCAGGATTTATTTAAAATCCAATGCTTTGGATGAGGGATGGCATCGTGTATACTCTGAGCATCAGCATAGTCTGGTTCCCTTCTTTGTATGCTCTCTGCATTGCACTCCGCTATACAAATAGTGGAGTGCACCACAGGGAGCATACGAAACAGGGAACCAGACTAGCACAAGGCAGTGTTATGATGGAGTAGCTTCCCCATATCTCACGAGCTCTCATGCGATTTCCATCGAGCTCAGCAAGATGTTGTCCAGATGTTTAACCTCAGTGCTTGTTGCACTAGAAAGTGATCTCCAGATTAAAATGGCGTGCACTAAGAATCAGTAGTGAAGAAGTGAAAGAAGCAGAAGCAGAACACAAAAGAATAACTGTTGATCTGACTTCAATGAAAAATGGAGAAAATAATTCCCTTGACTGGAATACAGCACATCCATTGGAATTACCAGTGTGACTTCTGATCCCGTGATCGTGAAAACTGCAAAAGTGAATAATCCTTTCATGATAGGATTTAAGAATTTTAAAAAATCTGCCCTTGTTCACCACAAGATATCATGAGAACACGTTATCACCCAAGACATTCTTTCACAACAAAGAAATCAGTAAACTTGCAGAGACAAATACGTTATTTGGATTGCAAAGTCAGGGGGTCATTGCAGATTTTGTTGGTTTTTTACTTTGCTGCAATAAAAGAAAGATCTAAAAGTTCAAGTGTAACTTATTAAAAAGAAGATGAATCATTAGCCTCTTTGATTTTTGGATAAATGTGTGCAAGGATGAAGTACAATGAAACGGATGATGGTACACATTTTATGACAGGCAGTAAATTAAGTTCCATTTGGTTTAAAATATTTATTTGGCTTTTTTGTATTGGCTTATATGTAATGTGTTGGTCTATAATATTGCTACAAAAAAATTATAAGGAGACTGTTGAAAGTATGCTTTTAAACTAAAAGAAAAATGATCTAATAAAACTATTCTTTGAATGGACAATGCATTTATTTGTTAATTGTGCATGTTGGTTTATTTGTGTTTTTAGAGGGAGAAAGAATGTTGTGCAAGTTGCATTATCCCCTATTTGAAGCTGAAAAAGTTCGGGTCAGATGAAAATTTGTCAGTACATTTTTTGACTCCCACATTTTTTATTTGACCCTCAGTTCTGACACCAAGGGGGTTTTTTTACCCTCAATTTTGCACCCTTGGGGAATACACTGTGTACTATTTTGTGTTTGAAGTATGTTACTGGCCTTTGTGTCCTTCATCCATGTAGAAAATCAATAATTGTGTACCACATACTGAAGGAAATGGAGAATTGTGCCAGATTGACTAGTCATACACCAGATTCATGATGATTGTACAGATGCACTGATTAAAATCTGGAATCTGGAAAGACTAAGACAGAAAATGTAAAATTTAAATTGCAGTTTCCTTTGAAAATGCAGAATTCTCGTTTGACTTAATATTTAGTGTGTCTTTAATCAAAAATGGTTAAAATATGACCTCCAAAAGAGTACAGTGGTCTCCATTTTGAACATCTTGTTTTGGCAACTCTTCCTCAAAGAAGGGTTGTATTGACCTGGAATTTTAAGTAAAACACATCATTTAATATGCAGCCAGTCTTATCCTCCCAGCAATCTTGAAAAATCTATGGCTTCTTCTCCTGAACAGTGGGTTTGATCTACTTTTGGATTTTGCTGAAACCTGGTAGAAAAATGTCGCTGTTCAGGAGTGAAAATGATGTGACCAGAGCATGGCAAGCAAAGACACCATCACCAAAGAATGTGCCATTAATTCATTCAAAAGGGACAACACTGACAGTGGGTTTCACTTAAATTTGCAATCCAAGGGTTATGTCAACTCAGGTTAGCAGCCTTGGTAAAGGCACTGAGCTTGCTGTTAAAACCACCACCAAAAAGGACAAAATCAGAGATAAGTTGATAAATCTTGTCATTTCTGCCAGTGTCAAGTCAAAGATGTGAGCGATTTTTGTGCTGCATTTATCTTGTGAAAATTTTAACTTGAACCTCTTGGAAACTTTTTATGCCAAATATGTATGTTGAAGTTTCTCCAGAACATCTGAGATTGTCTCATTTCATAGCAATTAAAAGAAAGCACGAAAAAAATGGACTTCTTGTGGATCACTACAAAGTCATTTTGACTGGTAGTGCTTCAGTCTTCTTGATTGATTTTATGTGTATATTTGCCCAATGTATTTAAAACATTTGTTGATAATATTTAATGTTTAACTATGGTTATTTACTTACTCTTACCAGGTCAGCATATTTCAGTCAGCTAGCAATAAAGCAGAACCCCATGCTTGCAGAGGCCTATTCCAACTTGGGTAATGTTTTTAAAGAGCGAGGACAGCTTCAGGAGGCCCTGGACAACTATCGCCATGCTGTGCGTTTGAAGCCAGATTTTATTGATGGTTATATTAACTTGGCAGCAGCTCTTGTGGCAGCTGGAGACATGGAGCAGGCTGTCCAGGCTTATGTCACAGCTTTGCAATATAATCCTGTAAGTTCTGTCAGCCAATTTTAAATGTATAGAGGTGGGGTTTTGTATGAATTCTAACAGCCATCTAATTGTCCGGCATGAAGTTTGTTAATGCAACTAGTCCTACCATTTCTAATGATTGCCAAGAAACTTGTAGATACTACACTCAACACCTGAAGAGGTGCATATTATCATCAAACCATTCTGGTGATGCAATTTTATTGAGGAGGTATTTTTTTCGTTCTAGCAGCTGCATGCAGTATATTACAAAATCCAATGCATGTACCTATCTGTTTTCATGGGATCACAGTGGAATGTGGTTCATGTTATGATCATCCTTTGAATATGTGGATATCAACAGATTACTTTTCCACAGTTTTTGTTCTTCATTGTCTGTTGTTTTTTTTACTGCTCATTTTTAAGAGGATATAGTTCGTTTTGTTTTTTTTTTTTTTTTAAAAAAAAGGCTAAAATCACCATATGAAGTTTGAGTTAATATTGGCTGTGTTCTTACAATGCAATATTAGGTCTGCTGGGGCTTTTTGTATTTTTTTGGTCTGTTTTATCAACCCATAAAGTGCACAGAAAGTAATCCCCATGCTGGTTCTTTGACTGTACAGTGAGAACATGCTATCTGGGACTCCACATTGTCACATGATGGATATCTCTACCAGAAGTTGCATGAGAAATAATTTAGGTCTCCTATGTTGACAAATGTGCACATTATTGTAATCAAACTTTTATTCCTGTTGAGATAGAAATTTCAATAGTTCAAAGAACATGTGCAACAGAATGTGAGTTGGTAAAGTTTTTTAAAATTTGTTCTTTTGACCAGAAGAGCTGTTGCTGTAAAGAGTGTGTGGGTGGTCTGAACATCTTTTTTGTTTGTAAAGATAAGATTTTCAGTTTTTTTTTTTTTATGTTTTTTGGAGGTACCTCAGATAAAAAGTGGCATTAGTCCATTAAAAGTGGATTTAAATAGAATTGCCTAATCTAGATCTTGCAGAAGCCAATGCGAAATACAGGGAAGATTATTAAAGATTGCCATCTGGTACAAAAAAATGTAAGAATATCAAAGTTTAGTTTTAACTGATGGAGCATAATCAGATGTGTTAAATAGTAGTTTCACAGAAGTAATAACATCAACCTTTATGAAGACAGTAAAACTGTGACTCGAATAGACACACGTACTTGCAGCTATGTACACTAAATAGTGATCAGACTTTTAATGCCACATCAGTACATGTATCTTTTTATCTTTTTCAGGATTTGTACTGCGTGAGAAGTGATTTGGGTAACCTGTTGAAAGCTCTAGGGCGGCTTGATGAGGCTAAGGTATGAACGTAGACGTCATTAACTTTTCAGGGATTCCAGCCAGTGTTATAAGCCCAGCTGTCATTATCATTGGTTTCTTTGTGTGTACTGTCAAATTTAGACCGCTGTTCAAGTTCCTTGAAAAAACGTCACATCTAATTGTCTCTCAATGAGAATATTCTGTTCCAGAAATTCTAAGGATGCTTTTTTGTGTGGAAAATTATTGTTCTATGTAAATACCATATAGTATTTATTAAGAAAGGTTGCCTGCTGGCCAAATATCTTGAATGGGTGTCTGTTTTTTAATCCAGCAGTGTTACAGTCAAATTTAGGAAAGCAATTGTCATTTACTACTATCCAGTGTGATCATTTATGTCCAATAGATGGTGACCGCGTCGATTAGGCACTGCATAATTCGGGTTTACTTGGAACAGTTTAATGTGTCACATTAAATGTTGATTGATAAACATTTCAACATCTGCAAACTTCTTTTCTTCACTTGAATGCTACATTTTTCATGAGTGAATGATTATCTTAGCTTATGTTTTAAGGCAATATGGCAAGGAGCAATTCTGGTTTTAATAAGCAGATGATGTAGTTGACCAAAAAATTTTATGAAAAGCATGTGTGATGCAGTTTCTTTTAAGTGATATGCAGGTGATAGTAAAATTTTAAAAAATGCATCTGTACTTAATTTCCTCCAGAATTTCAACCTAGAATCCTTGACATTTTGGAAGTGATTTGTCAAAAATGTATCTTTACTGTTATGCAGTTCAGCATATACATTCAGCTATAACAATTATCAGTGTTAACTCCACATTTGAATTGTGACAGCTGTTATTTTAACCTGCAGTAACCACATTTTTAACCTATATAATGGTAACCGTTCCTACTTGTTTATTGCTGAACAATATTGATATCAGCTTAGGTGAATGGTTTCTGTATCAAGATGGGATTCAGTATTAGAGGAGTTACCTAAGACCATTTTCCAAGTTTGTAAATGCATTTGATGGAGGTATAGTCTTTAAACAAAATGCAAAACAATCTATATTTGAACTTGTTTCATCACAATTCTGTACACAGTTAAAATTTGAGCATTTAAGTAAAATCCCAGCACATTTCAAATCTTGCCACATCAACTTTGCTAAAAAAAAAAATTCTGTAGCCAGCAAGTGTAGTAATGAAAAGTGACCACGCTTATTACAGCATTTTTTTTTCTGTGCACACATCAATAATTTTGCAGTAGTTGTGCATGTTCAGTTATTGTAAAGTAGTTTACAGCTTGTTGGTAACCATGTAGTTTTTATTCATGGGAAGTAATGCACACAACTTAGAAAATGTGGGTGGGCATAGGTGGAGGAAAAAGTTTGTAACTAAAGAACAACTTCAGAATTTGCTAATTTAAGTGGGTTCACATTACTAGAACTCTGGAGCTTGTGGGTGGCCTTTTACCTGCTTGGCTTGCCTTATAGACATTGCCCTGGACTCACAAAAGGGTCTCAAACAGCTGACATGAGCACAAGACTCAGGGATTTTTTTTGGTATTGTCTATTTGTTAAACTTTGACCTATGTACCAAGTCTTAAAGAAGTATATGACGATAAATACATAGGCATTCTTTGACACAAGTTATTGCAGTTTTTTATTTATTTTTTTTTATTTTCTCAAATGCACTATCCTTTAATTCAGTCTGGTAAAGTTTTATGAAAAATGCATTACCAGACACTCGGCAGAATAACCAAACTTTACACGTTCCTGTTTTGTCCATGTTAATGTGTACATGTTGTATCCAAAGTACTCCATGCTACCAGACAGTACCAAGAATAGTGAACATAATGGTGTTGATAAGGAACCTTCTTCTTGGATGACTGGTGACTCATTTTGTCATAAATGAGTAGACACCATTTGAGCAGATGAAACTGCAGCAGTCAGAAAATATCTGGATATTATCTCTCATTAATTGAATCAGAAGTATTCACAATGCCAAGTACAGATTATGTCACCTATGTCTGTAACCTACATTGCCCAATATAAGGTGTTTTGTAATAAGATGAAATTTCAAAAGAATAAATTTTTGGAACTTGCTTTCAGTTCTTACTGAGAAAATCAGCATCAGAGGTAAAATGTAAATAGTAACTAAGTACTCCATTCCATGTCTGAAGTAAAGAGGCTTATAAAAGTATAAAGATGAGGGCATCTGCTAGTTTAGGTCAGGTTGTTGTACCCTAGCAGGAGGAATAAAGATTTTTCTGAATGCAAGTTAATAAAATGCTGTTTTTCCAGGTATACATATATGATTTTTGTGAGGACTTTGGCAATCAAAAATGGCTTCTGTTTTGAAACCTTTGGTTCTTTTGTGACATCTTCTTTAGGCTTTTTTTTTAAACAAAATTATTAGATAATATTTTATTTAAAAAATGCCAATGTTGATGGTATACATCTTGTATCTCTTTCACAATGATACAAGGTTTGCTATTTGCTTTGCAATTTCATGCTTTGAAGATTCCATTGGTCTGTAATGATGTAAATGGGCGAACCATTTTCGTTGCCAGTTCTCTTCAGATTTTAACATTTCCAATAGAGAAACACATGAACCCTGGAAACCAGAGCAACACAGGCTATTTAAGGCAGCATGATAGTTTCTTCCTCATTGAGTAGTTTCTAGCAAACAGAAAGTCAGATTTTACATGCCTTAGTCAGAGAGATAAATTTGCATTCTTTTTTGTTGGCATTAATTGAAAACAAAAAGTACTTTCAAAAGTTTTTAAAAGATGAAGCCCTAAGAGTCAGGCTACAGTGTGAAAAATAACTTACCACAAGTGTAACTGCAGTTAAAAAGGCAGTACTTTTTACATAACCTATGATATATGAAAAAGGATTGAGTTGTTTTTCATATACCTTTTAGTCTTAATATTACACCTTTAATAAAACTGAAAAATGAGGAAGGAAGAGAGAACAAATGTTTTAGACATGGAAAATCTCAATTTTGCTGCTTTAAAGGACAAGGCTGCAGTGGATACCAAGAGGATTTGACCATTCCACACTGACTTAGGATGAGCCATGAGGACAGTGTAATAACTGTTGCATGGAATATTGGTTTGTTAAAGATAGATGATGTTTATGAAGCAAAAACATCCAAAATGAAGATCTGAAAATAAAAAGATTTGCTTGAACATGTTCAGGTTGTTGAGCATGTAACCTTCTAGTTGCATTCTTTAGACTGCTCAGATTATATAGAATATTTAGCTCCGTCATGATGAAGAAATGTTTATTTTGTGCTGATATTTTCTACCTAAGTTTGTGTGGAAATCTGTTATTCAGACATTCATATTGACATGTTTAAGTTGTAAACTGAAAAATCTTGCCATTCCTTCTTTGCTGGGTCACAACTATTGCAGTTATAAAAGAGATCACTATTATTTTTTGGCATGCTATGTTTTTGAGTTAATATTCAGGTCCTTTGAGTTAACAGTAAAAAGTAATTCACTAATATTACCTTCTTTTTTGATTATTAATATGGAGTTGTTTTCTTTATAATTTTCACCAAGGTCTAGTAACCTGAGGTGTAATTCTCCGACTTCAGTTCACGTCCAGTAGATGGGATCAAGTGAAGCAGATATATCACAAGTGGACTGGTATGATGTTCATTAAATGCCATTAAGGCAATGTACAGGTATTGTATACATGTGACTGAACAGTTAGGTAAGATAGTCAGTCGTTTTGGCCGTAAAGAATAATTTTTCAATGTGAAAAGAGGAAAATTGAAGACACTATAACATTCTAAAATGAAATCACTTGAAGGAGTTAAATGAAAGGGATAGATTTGAAAAGGTTCAAAAATTTTGAGGATGATTGGTACCTTAAGTAAAAGAGATGAAAACTTGCGACTACTCGATACATTCATCTAATGTAAGACTGACTATGAGAGATAAATGTACAGTTTTCTACTCTTACAGTTACAGCATTTGCGCTGGCGCGGTTCGCTGCGGTCGCTTGCAGAGGAAATTCACTTGATAGCAGATGATTGGAATTCAGATCCTTTATATTGACATGTCAGTGCAATAACTGTGATTATGATGCAGTTTACTTTTGAAATATTTCACTTTGGATTTCAGAAACATTACATTGCCTCGTTTAAACAGGTTATTGCCTTTCTGAATCTTGTCTTGATTCAGGGTTAAAAATAAGTGGATTTACTTGTGCATAATGCATCATTTTGACCTAGTGTACATAAATACTGATCGTTGGTGCTTGGTAGATTGTATTTGTGTATAAAAGTTAGAGTCCCAAAGCAAAAGAATAAATTTCAAACCTTGTGTTGTCCAGTGAATTTTCTCAATGTATCAGAGCTAAAGAGCATCTAGTTTGGCAGTAGCAGAGGTATTTACCCAGTCCGAGATATCCAGAATTCCAAAACTGGGTGAAGTCATCATTTTTGTGTGGTCTGCTCCTAAAGAACCTATGATATTCACATTTATTTTCAATGATGGACTTTTTTAATCTATCATTGGTGGCCTGGGTAATTACACAGGTCTTTAATTGAAATAATCATAAGTGCATGCATCCTTTGTATGGCTGTCAAAATTACAAAACCTTGATGACTGTCAATAATGTTCAACCTGTCTTGGAATATATAGCATGGGGTGTTTGTATACATCTGCTCTGCTTTTCTACATGCAAGTTCTAATACAACACTGCGCTGCAATTTGCGTGGCTAACATGCGCATGCTTTGCGCGATTTGCAATTTAATGACAATGCATGCAAACTCATCTTTCCTTATCTTTATCAGGCGTGCTACCTTAAAGCCATTGAGACCCAGCCAAACTTTGCAGTAGCGTGGAGCAATTTAGGATGTGTATTTAATGCCCAAGGAGAGATCTGGTTGGCAATTCATCATTTTGAAAAGGTATTTGTAGTCTTATTGGCACTAATGTAAAGTAATGGCTTATTTCCTGTGGGGTTAACTGTAGCCATGAAAATATGTTACACTAATAACCATCAAACACTTTTATGTTGCAACTTGGCTGTTTACTATAAACCTTAAATGTTTTCATTACCAGATACATTGTTATATAATAAATATTCATCATCTTCCTGCAGTTTTTATTGCATTTCACAATTTGGTCATTGCTAGTGCCAACAAAAATGTGGATGGACATCCACTAATGAATAGTTTTAGACTCATTTTACTATTTGTTTTCGGACCAAATATGTGCTGGCAGGGGGCACACGCTGTTGAGGTTTGGTGGACACAAGACAAGCACTTAGTATGCAATACTGTTTCATCACAGCATTTCATTTTAGCAGCTGATGGTGGCATTGATTCTGAGAAGCTGTACCCAGTTAAATATTTTGATCAGACAGTCTCGCACTGAATCTTTTCTGTCATTTCGAACGTGATGGAGTCTTGACTTAAGGAAAATATTTTTGCATTAATAGATGATTTGAAAAAGAGTGTGTGTGAGGTTTAGATTTTTAACATAGCATTAACAATTGTAGTCATATCGACTACGATGTCTGTAGTGTGGCAGTTTAAAGTGATGTCCATCACTGGGGCATGATGTCCCACCCAGTCAAATTATCCTGACACCAGACTGGCCAGTCCTAACTCTGATCTCTTATTGCTGAGCGCCAAGGCCAAGCAAGGCAGCTACTAGTACCATTTTTATAAGTCTTTGGTATGACTCGGCTGGGGTTCGATCTCGTGACCTCTCATTTCTGGGTGGACACTTCAACCATTTAGGGCACCAGAACAGTCAAAGAGACATGTAAGCTGGAATAAAATGTATTACATTTGAATCAGACAGAGTTTCACTGATGACAGGTTGCAACAACAGTGTGCTTGGACATATAACTATTGGTGAATCCCTTGGTTTGCGTAAGTAGGTGTTCATGCCATTTGATACATTTCGCAGTTTAAAAAGGGACTGATAACCTACCTCTGACAAGTTATTTGGATACGAGTGTGAGTAGACAAAGATAACTGAAAGGTCTTCAGAGTCTCTGTGGAAAAGAACAGAACATAATGTTGAAGCATTGTGTATCAAGATGGTTGTCTCTTGGTGTAGGTATAATGAAACAGTCGGAATGGTGGGAACCTCTACAAATGTATTTTGAGAAACAAACAAGAGACTCGAGGTAACATGGGTGAAGCAAATGTAGCCAGTCTATAACAGAGAAGGGGAAAAAAGACAGTGCTAGTAAATGCATTAAAACTGAAATGTGATAAATCTAAAAGTCAAGCTAGTACCACCCCCAAAGTCGGTCACACCAGGCGAGACCAAGAAAACAAAACCCAAAGAATGTGCCTTGCAGAAAAATATCTCCCCAAAATTGGTTCAGAAGAATAAATCTTGCTTTAAGACATCAGTTAGAAATGACAAGAGGGATCAGTTAGAAATGACAAGAGGGACCCAAAGAAAAACATTAAGTTTCAGAGAGGAAGAGGCCATGAAAGTGTACAAAGCCTTGAGACCTTGATGGGTGAATCCTTATTGCTTATTTCTAGACTACATCATTCCGTTATTTAGCAAACATAAGCTAATCCTTTAAGAGGAAGAACCTTTCATCCATTAACTTTGAGAAAATATGCTTCAATAAGTTACTCAAGCAGTGACTGCAAGAAACAGGTTCAAAAACAAGAAAATACATGGCTGAAAGTAAACTTTATGAAAGTAGAGTCATAATTTTGTTAAAATGTAACAGACTAAAGTGTTTGTAATAACATAGTTGGGAGGTTTCCTTTGAATAATGAACTTTACAAACATAGTGCAGTTGCTGATGTGTCGAAAAGAATGATTTCAGCAGAATGATGTATCTCAGATTTGCATGTGTGGTACACAAGGAAACCAAGTGGACAAATTGAATATAGAGATCTTGAACAGACAACTGACAGAGTTGACAGGCAATGGGATCTTGTCTGTAAACTCCAGGATGCAAATGATCAGTTGTAATTAAAAAATTTATCCAGCATCAGGAAACCAGTGGGCATTGTTCCCCATTCAGATGCAGGTTGTGAGAAGGAGGGGATACAATCCTCCCTATACTTTTAGTCATAAAGAATTTTATGTAGCAGTTGCTGTTATTTGCTGAACTAATGACTCCGATTTGTTAGAAAATTTGTTTGTTACCAAATTTTTTTTTAATTGTTCATCTCAAGAATATCAGAGATAATTTCAGTGCTCTGCATTTAAAAAGAATAAAGGACAAAAGAAATGGACTTTTGTGGAATCTAGGACATTTTTTAAAAAAATATTTGCCAATAGAGCACCAGTCCTGTGTAAGGACTCTTGTTATGAGTGAGGTTGCCAGTTGAAGGTCATACACAGATGAAACCCAGAAATTAATTTGTACTGGTTTCCATTATATTTAGAATAAACTTGATCCAGTTAATCAAAAATCAGTTTGAAGAAATCGCTGTAGCAGTGATAAATTTTTATCTGTATCTCTGAAGTTGGGGTGCCATTTAAGGTATGATCATTCCCGCCGTTAGAAAAGACAGTGAACTTTTAATGTGATGTAATATTTGCTGGTATTTCAACATAATCCAGATTGAACTTAAAATTGTGTTCTTTCTTTCAGGCAGTGGCACTTGACCCTAATTTCTTAGATGCTTACATCAACTTGGGCAATGTCTTGAAGGAAGCCAGGATCTTTGACAGGTATTTTGCAGCTTGTTCAGAAAGGTTTTCCTTGGCCCAACAGAAAATAAAGATACTTCTGTTTTCTTGGATTTGTTACGTGGTTCAGCACGGCATTGTCAAATAAGTAATTACCAGTATTTTGAGAGAGAGAAAGAGAGAGAGAGAGAGAGAGAGAGAGACTGGTATTGAGAAATTTGATTGTAATAGGAATAGGTCCTACAAGAAAGCTTATCATAAGAGTAATATGCCTATTATGCACGCAGCAGGTAGATGTATATCTTAGATTCTATATGTGACATTGTAGCTTCAGCTGGTGAATATTCTAGAAATTTCTGCTCCTTAAATACTGGGTATTTTACAGGGCAGTTGCAGCTTATTTGCGAGCCCTGAACCTTAGCCCCAATCATGCAGTTGTTCATGGGAATCTGGCCTGTGTCTACTATGAACAAGGGTAAGTCCATTTTCTCTTTAAAATTAGAAATATCTGTTGAAATAAATGGTATAAAATTCAAAGATGTTCATTTTCTTTGCAAATAAGACATGCTTCTATAAAAGATTTGTTACAGATAAAATTTAAGATCAGTTTAATCTATAAATTACATAGAAGTTTCATAAATGTTTGACCATTCTTAAAATGAAATGTGGTCTTGAATTACTCTTTACACTCAAACTGAAACTCTGTTTATTGTTTCACGTGTAATTAAGGCCCCATATCAAGATGTGAGAATTGTGTAATACCTTTTCTGTTCATCTATTCACACTTGTAACCAACAGAGATATGAAACACATACTCATAACTGGATGTGGTGTGGTAGTTGAATTGCTTCGTAAATTTAGTGTAGATATGCCTTTTAAAGGTTTCATCATTTCAGCTAAAACATTTAGATGGGAGTTATTGTAAACTTTCCTTCAGTACAGCAGATTCTTGTAAACAGCATAGCTCTTTACTTTATTGTGTATATTGTCCCCAAGACGTACTTTTTATAGTTTTGTCTTCAGTCCATTTCAGTAGAGTTATACCACATGATTGTTAACATGAGATGTTTGTAACCAACATAGCACTGCAACCCTTAATTATAAACCAGATGTCTTTTGGTAGGTGAATTGTTTATGATATTTATATATGCCTTTTAAATATTTCTTTTTTTCTTGGTCCAGTTCTGATGGAGCTCATGTCATTTGTCCATTAACATTACACATTTGCTGCATCAGATCCTTGTAAACAGTATTGCTCATAGCCATTCAACATATTCTGATATATATACATATATATATATATATATAGATATATATATATATACACACACACACACATTGTCTCATAAACTGATATGAGCCATTTCTTGGTTTCGTCTCATTTTGGATGGAATTGTGTCCCTTGACAGTTTACTAAAGATCTTCACATGGGATACTGCTTGTAACTGGCATAGCTCAAGAACCATTGAACATACTCTGAAGCAATTTGGTATGAACATTGTTGCGTAAACTTAAAACTGCCTTATAATAGGTTAGAATAGTTATGTTTCCTGCATGCTCATCCTCCTCTGGTTTCTGCAAGATAACTTCACTAAGCTGTGTTTGGATTTCAGCCATTTGGCTTGTGGCTTCAAAATCCTGAGACCTTGAGCAAGTTTAATTTACAGCATTCCACAACATTTTCAGGAGTTGTGGCCCATGACTGTTATCCTCCAGATCTTGATAACTTGACTTAGGTTTTTGGCAAGCTGCTTTAAATAGATAAGACCTCGAATGAAATTGATATGAAGTATTCCACAGCATAACTTCACCAAGAAATATAATTACTGCTTTTTGAAGTTGTAATACACTTTTATATTGTTCAGGCAGTAAAAGAATTGATTTTGAGCATTTCATATTCTTGATTACGAGTGTTATGGCCCCTGATTGCTCATCTGTAAACATTAGTTTTCAACTGAGGCTTTTCTGTTTTAAGTCCTGTCTAGCTAGTTGTGGATAACATGCCATTTTGATGCACACATTGCTACTAGCATGTTATTATTTGTTTTCATTCTTGAAAGGTTCAGTTTTAGAAATGTTCTTTTTCTTTTAATAGGCTGATAGACCTTGCTATTGATACATACAAGAGAGCAATTGAGCTCCAGCCCAACTTCCCAGATGCTTACTGCAACTTGGCAAATGCACTCAAGGAGAAAGGGAAGGTATGCTGAAATTCTGAAGTAGAAATGTATATACCATATTTAGCAGTTATTGAATAAGGTAAACAAGTCTTGCCAGACTAGACAATACCTGTTTTTGAAAGTGCAGTGATAGATAAAAAGTAAAAGAAGTCATCTGCTCATTTTTTTTAACAATTTATGTTTGAAAGTCCAGGAAGTGAAAATGAGCAAGTGAAGCTAGCAGTGTTTTCTTTTTTTAAAAGTCCACATCTAGGCAAAGCTATATACTTTATAACCAAAATTATGCCCATATACACCACAATGAAGGGAATTTAAAGTTCTTTGAACAATACCTAAGATATACTTTTTTAAATAACTATGATAGCAAGCAAGGAAATCATGGGAATTTCTTTTTCTTTAAAATGTAATCCTATGCAAAATATAGAACTGTGGAGTGCCACCTATGGAATGGCCGGTTGTCTGTCATCCATTGTCCATCAATCTATCCATTAACATGGTACAGTAGAACTTTGATTATCTATCACCCTGTTAACTGTCAGGACATTGTACATCAAAATATTAAAAACAGGTACATGTACATATGTGCATATTATAATTTTTTGATGACCTGGTTTATTGTATAATATTTAATGTACATATTCTGTTATCCATCTATTCTCATATCTGCTATGGTCTTGGTCCTGCACACTGACGGATAATCAAAGTTCTACTGTAGTTGTTAGAACTGTTCATCCTAAACTACTTGAAGGATTGCCATGAAGCTTTACACACACATTCATCGCATGGTCTAGTTGATCTTAGATGAAAATGGGTGCAGCTCAGATGCCTTCAGCATGAAAATCTTGTTATTGCTGCTCCTCCTGACTGGATGGGGCTTGGGGTTTTCACTGAAAGAACTTATTATGATACCTGGTTGGTCCTAAGTGAAAATGAGGTCTGTATGATCTTCAATATGGCTGCGACTGAGGCCAGCTTGAAAACATTGTTATTGCTATTCCTCCTGAATGGCATGTCATTTTGCCATTGGGTTTTGAGCTGAAGACTTTTTATGACATCTGGTTAGCCATTAAAATGATGTTGAGTTGATGCATAGTGGCCTCTCAAAGTTATTGTTAGAGCTTCTTTTCCTGAATGGATGGTCATACCAATATGGGGGTTTTCACTGAAAAATTTCTGATGGTGTCTAGTTTTTCCTAGCTGAAGATGCTGCCAATATGATGTCCAGTGGGGATGGCCACAATGCTTGAAAACCTTGTTGTTGCTACTCCTCTTGAATGGAAAGTCTTTTTGTGATTGAGTTTTAACCAGATTTTTTTTATGATATATAGCTAGGCCTGAATGAAAACTGTGCTGATCTGTTCACAACATCTTGAAAAAAATCTTAGTTTCTCTTCGGGGATAAATGTCATTCCAACATAGATTTTTATTGAAAGACTTCTTATGATGTCTAGTTGGTCCTCAATGAAAATGGTGCTGATCTGTTATGACCATTTTGAAAAGCTTGTTATTAATGCTACTTCTAAATGGATGGTCACATCAACATGGGTTTTATACTAAACAATCCTAGTCATGCCATTCAGGCATTCAGTATGCGTAACACAGTTGCTGTCTTGAAAAATCTTGTCAGTACTTCTCCGAATAAAGGGTTATATCAGCATGGGGTTCTTGCACTAAAAGACTTAAGTTGTAAATGAAAATGGTGCTAATCTGACTTGTAATATGATTGCCGCAATGGCCTTCATACTAATCTTGTTGTCAGTAATCCTCAGGACAGTGTTCTTTTGCCAAAATACTTGTGATCTCTTGTTGGTATTAAATAGAAATGGTGTCCGTCTGGTATCAAATATGGTGACCATGGCATTCTTCCTTCAATACAGAAAGTCATATCATTTCTTGGATGCCTTGTTGGTCCTAAATGAAATTCGTGCCAAGCTGATGTCCAGTGTCCACCACAGCAGTTAATTTGAAAATCTTGTTATTGCTGAAGAATATCAAAGATGGTTTCAAAACTCCACACTTGAAAGGAAGAAATGGACTTATTTTGAATTCTCTGCTATTAGAGGTTGGTCCCTTCAAGAGACCATTGTTTCATTGTGCATGTCGGTTATACCAGCTGCAGTAATTATTTTTTTGATATTTTGATGTAAAACCTTGCATGTTCATTGTTTTAGTGAAATAAAAAAAAACTACTCATACTAGACCTGTAGTGAGCGTTCAGCCAGGTGATGTATTTTTATCTCACCTGGCAAGGTGAGATCGAATAGTCGTGTCCTCCATGATGCATGTAGTATCTGTCAACAGTTGTTTCGGGCGGTTTTTTTTACACTTAAAACACCACGAGAACAATATCAGCCAAACATGGAAGACAACATCCTGGCATGAAAGCCTTTAAAATTTATACAAATGATGATAATCACCATTAAATATGGTCACTGTTACAAAAAATGGATCTGTTTAAAACTCATTCTCAAAAACTGCGGAATAGAACTTGACTAGGTTTGACACGAAGCATCCTGATACGGAGGGCATTCAGATTTTTTAAAATGACACTGATCCATAATAAAATATTGCTGCCATTACTAAAAATAGATAAATCCTGTAAGTAATCACCCATGGAAACTATTCCGAAGAATTTGACCAAAATTTGTTAGACAGGATCTTGGTGTGAAAGGCTTTCACCTGGTGCTGATCAACTTCACCAAAGATAGACACACTGTTGAACAATTGCTTGTCAGCAAACCATCAAACACAGTTTGACCAGATTTGATGGAACGCATCGTGTTGTGGAGGTATTGTTATTTTTACAAAGGCTGCTCAGATGCCATCAGATACGGTTGCCAAAACTGAAAGAAGAAGCAACAGAATTTGACCAAGGCCTCATTTTAAAGAAAGCATCCTTGCATGAAGACATTCAGAATGTAAAAGTATGCCATCAAATCTTTCTGCAAGTATTAAAAATAGAAATTCCTTTAAAATTACTTGTTAAACTACTCATTAGAGATCTGAAGCATGACATTATATAGGTCTTTTATGTTGAAGGTTAAAGAGGCGGAGGACTGCTACAACACAGCCTTGGCCTTGTGCACAACCCATGCTGACTCCCTGAATAATCTAGCAAACATTAAGAGAGAGCAGGGGAATACAGAAGAGGCGGTGAAATTGTACCTGAAAGCCCTGGAAGTTTACCCAGAGTTTGCTGTTGCTCATTCCAACTTGGCCAGTGTCCTGCAACAGCAGGGAAAACTTCACGAGGCCTTGATGCACTATAAGGAAGCCATCAGGTATCCACCACCACCAAGATAAAACCCCCACATGCACATTTATCTCGAGAATGGTATGTGTGTATATACATATATCAAGTTTATGGCACATCAGTACAATCCTGGCTATATGGTGCATGTTGAATGTTAGGTCCTAAAAATAATAAAGGAAAAATTTTAAGCAACTTTTGGAAGATAAACTCCTCCAAATAAATGCAAATATTTTGTCTTTCAGGACATTCATCAAGGGGAGGGAGCCACAAGATCTGCTTTAGGATTTTATCTTGAGCTCAATAATTTTATAATGAGCTGAAACAATTACCAAAATTTTCCTGTTTGGATATGTATCTTGAGTACAATATTTATAACTAGAACCGAAACAAATACCAAAATTTTCTTATTAGGATGTTTATCTTGAGTACTATATTTTTAACTAGAGCTGAAATGAATACAACAATTTTCCTGTTGCATCATGTATCTTGAGCACTATTTTTATAACTTGAGCTGAAACTACTACTAAAAGTTTACTGTTCAAATATTTGGAGCATGTATTTAGATGTAAAGTAAATATTGCTACCCTTGCCCCTGTTGTGTTGCAAACGCTGAACTGTCTAAATCTTAATTTTGATGTAGCTTGCCCAGAGTGCCAGAAAAAATGACAATTCATGTACACAGTTGATGATTCCATTATCTCATAAATTGAACATGATAACACTCAAATTTAGACTGAATCGCAGGATATTAAGTATTTAATCAAAAAGTGCTTAAATCTCCAGTAAAGTTACTTTGCAGAAAGAATATGTCGACTTTGATATATTGTTGTCTGTTGTCCATCCATCCATTAGCACAAATTTATCTCAACTCCTACAGAACTACTTGGAGCATTGCCATGAAACTTTACACAAACATTCAGTCTATGGTGTTGTGGGTTCTAAATGAAAACGATTATGTTTGGACATCCCATATGGCCACCACAGTATCCATCTTGAAAATCTTCTTATTGCTACTCCTCTTAAATGGATGGTCATATCAGACAATAGCAAAGTGTGTTCTCTAATGTAAATGGTGGATTATTATGGTGTCACACCTTGTCTTTTGATTTTCATTTTATCATGGATATTTCAAAAAAAAATTTTACAAAAATGTATCAGCTAATGAATTTTTCATCTGTGTGATCAGGATTTCCCCAACCTTTGCTGATGCTTACTCTAATATGGGCAACACATTGAAGGAAATGCAGGATATCCAGGGGGCTCTTCAGTGCTACACTAGAGCCATACAGATAAATCCAGCCTTTGCTGATGCCCATAGTAATCTGGCCTCCATTCATAAGGTAAGTTGGGGAGGAAGGGTGGGGCAGGACGACCTTCTTGGTTGCATCTTGTACCAGTACGCCTTAACAGAAGTGAAAGAAAGAGATTGATGCTTGAAATTTTTAGGGAAGACAATCCTGGGTATTCAGATGAAATCTTTGAAGAAGAAATAAAGCACCAAGCCAGACCTCTGATTTTAATCCCTTATGTTATGATCCAGCAAATGCATCTTGATATTTAGCTCACAGGCCATGAGGCCAAAATAGCTTTTGGTATAGCCCTGCATCTGTCATTCATCATCCTTCATGTATATCAGCAATTTCTTGTTACTGCTTTGCAGTTCTGATCCGATTTTGATCAAACCTAGAATATGCTTACATATTTAAGATCTTGGACAAGTTTGATAATGAGCAAAATGCAGGCTCATTAATTTGTTGATTTTGCCGATTTCAAATTCTGCAAGTTAATCACCATGTGTTTGCTAATTTGAAGACGGTGAGTTAGTGTTGTCAGTAGTTAGTTTTTTTGGTTACTAACATAAAAAAAATGCATGTGACTCCTATGGCTGCCTTGGATGAATTCTCAGATTAAAGAATAAAAAGACAAGCAACTAACAATTATTCATGACGGCTGAGGATTAAAGTAACTTGTAATGGATAAGTATTGGTGTGTAACAATTATTTACCTTCTGTATTGATGAATATTGATGTTGAAAAAATACTGATATATTTATTAATCTGTTCAACCCTAGTATCAGTGTTGTATGAAGTTAGATAGTTTAAATAGCACACTTTCTTACAATAATACGTAAGTCTGCTTAGTGAAATGGTCAACTGTTAACTTGTGATAGCTAGATGATAAATGTCAGACCCTTTTGTCTTGCTTCCACTGCTTGCAGCTGGCACATCCTCCCTCTTTCCCAACAAACTCATTTGCAGGATTGTGCAAAAACAGTAAAAGCTGTTCCAGTAAAACATATATATCCCCCCCCCCCCGAAGGCACTTCAGAAAAACTTCTGTGTTTCAAACTATTTTGATTCTGACAGTGGAAGGTTGATTAGGAAAATCACTTCTGTTGTGGATAGTGTTTTAACAAAATGAGAAATCACTGGTGGGGTTGTCAGAAAAGAAATGAACATATATTTAAAATCGCATCTAACCCCCTCCTAGCGGTCTAACGTGAATAAAACATTGGGTCAGAAAATGATGCCAGTATACACGAGTGCACCTAATTTGTACAAATTCGCGTACTTTTAAAACAGTGATACGCGTTCCGCAAATTATGTCAATGTCGCAGATATAAAACGTGCTTTGCACAGTATGCAATTTTTATTCAACTTTAAAATTGCATTTCGCGACGTAATTCGCACTGCCATTAGCCGTATCACAGCGTTTGATGCGACATCCAGATTCAGGAAGGCAAACGTTAAAATAGCTGGATACTTCGGTTTGACATGAATGGCTGTTAAACTAAATTTGTTTGGTTCATTGGGCCCTGGAACAAGCATTTTATAGAGTTTTAACCTTACTTTCATCATGGAAGTTTTACAAATGCATGTTTCAAATAAGGGCCACACAGGAAACCAAAATGGCTGAATCACAACAGGGTTTGTTGTCAAACGACGTTTTCAGTCAGCAAATACTGGCTTGTGATAGCTATGATGACAATGAATTTCATTTATATCAGTCTGTTGGACATTGGGAAAATGTCACTGGAAATACCAGTGTGTGATTTTGAGCCCAAAATTGATGTTGAGTGCGAGTCCGATGTACATGTTGGATGGACAGGATGCCAGTTATATTTATTCAAGATACCCATGTCAGACTATGGGAATGTTGGACTTAAAACACTAATACAGCATTATGGAAGAGAAAAAAAATCTGGCGTAAGAGGCAGCAAAGCACTGATTCAAGGAAGTGAATCTTTAGCAGAGGTCATGTTAGTGAAAACTTTTTTGGAACAGAGATATCAAAGAGAGAATACCCATGGGGCTTTACCTGTGAGATGTTGAAAATTGCACAACCATAAAGAACAGTAACTTGTTCAAGCTAGTTATGCATATGCATTTCAGACAGCAGGCAATGAAAGGGAGTCCTCAGCACATAATAATATGCGTACACAGAGGAGGAGGATCATATTAAATTCAGAAACAATCAACAGATTAATGCTCATAGGGAACATCAGAGAATCCCTGTACAACATAATGAAGTGTGTGTAGATCTCTATTTAGCATAACCACTATGGCAACAAGAGAATAATGAGACTAACCTTCATATCATGCAGATGTATTACCAAATGAAGTACATGCTCTCTATGTGCAAAAACTGAATGACATTAAACATAAGAAACTGACTGAAATGTGTAAACTCAAAGCAAAATGGATAAAATTTGTCCTGTTTGTGTTTGGTTATTCCTATGTATATTTTGAGCATGGTGATATTTTCTGCAGACCTTTTGGCACTTAGTTCCAAGCCATCATTTGGTATTTGTAATACAAATTGGATTACTATTATCTAGTACACAACATTTTGAAGTAGTGTCATTAACTAATGATGAAATTGATGAAAAAATACTTTGTCATTCTGATATATGGATTCTTTACTACACTACTAATCTGTTCATCCTGATTCTTTTTTACCATCTCCTTTAGTTTTACTGGTACCAATACTTATAATAAAACTGTAACTTCTATTTTCTCACAATCTAAATATTTGAGATTATGTATTATCGTCAAAGGTAAAATGTGCTTAGTTTTGTTGTAAAATCTAAAACTATTAATTTGCAAGGGACTAAAGTAAAAAGTGGGTCAACTTCACATGTGCAAAAATTATTACCATATTACAGAGTGTTGTTAGAAACAACAGAATAGTTGTACAAGATGTATTTTGCAAAGTTATAGAACCAGCACTCGTATTGTAACCACATATTCCATTTAAATAATACTATCATTATTTCTGCATATTCCTATCAGTTTTTTTCCCAAGTGGTATAAATTTCCAGATCTGATGTTCATTTCTTGTGCAATTTTTACACATCAGGAATTCTCAGTATCATTAAAAAACAAGGTAATCTGCACCAAATTGAGTTGTTTGAGAAGAAATTCATTTTTTAATCCAAAATCACTGAAGCTATGAGTTCTGGCATTAAAGTCTCACATTAAATAATATTTAAAGTTGCCATGATAGTAATTTAGGATGCAACTGTTCTAATTTCACCTTTGGTATATTCAGATCTTGAATGTGATGGAGAAACATGGCTCCAAAATAAACACATCAATTCTAGAAGCTGTTCATTGACTATGAATCAAGTATATAATCCGAGTCCAAATGAATTGTTAGAAAAAGTTTAATTCTTTTGACAACATTGTAATTAGCTGTCAAATATGGAGCAAGCCTATGGTCTTTCTGCCATCCCAACCAAGACCCCACCAGAACCACATGACCATGCACAATGACATCACAGTAATGATCGCAATACACCTGGAGATGACATCTCTTTGAGTATTTTGATTTCAGTAGAGTCTTAACAAAGTGGAACAGTAAGAAAGAGTGACAGATATTTAAGTGTTAGGGAGATATTTAACAATGGCTATTCTTCCTGCACCACTTTCTCACTGGAGATCACACACACACACACACAAAACTTAGATTAAATCCTGAAATCCTGGCAGCATCCCTGCAGGGGAGATAACTTGACCATTTTATTTGATTTTATTGGTCTGGTTATCCCATGGTATTTCCGTTACTTGAACATTATCTTACAGTGTGTCCAGTCAGCATGGTCAAAAAAGGCCTACAACCATCGAGAGTTGTTGATTGACTCTCATTATTACAGATATGAAAGAACGAGAACCATACTATAAATCAGTAAAGATAAAATAGAGTATACATGGTTTGACTGTCCCTGATTGGTTGATAATGAAGTTAGATTTTAGTAAAAAGAATCTTTTGAGGGCTTGTTCTACTTGTAACTGAAAAAAGTCAGGGACATTGTGTTATTAACATAATTTCCATTGCATTTTATTAACATAATTTCCATCGCTTTACAGACCTGAGTTTGGAAGACTCGTTACTGAAATCAGCACCTGACTCTTTGGTGTAGTATCGAAAGCACATATTTCAAATTTGTGTAGATCCAGAAAATGGTACAGCATATATGGTTTTCTTTCACAAAAGCTTTCGTCATAGATGTGTCTATACTGATACAAATATGATCATGAGCACTCGAAATTTTAAGTTATTGAATCTTAATATTGTGGTGTTTGCACAGGTTTACAATGGGAACTGAATTAGTGCAGCAAGTCTTGAACTCTTGTGTTTTGTGCAGAAACATGGAATCCAAGCAGAATACATCCAGAAATGTAGAGGTTTTCTATCTTGGATTTAGTGTCCCCGTTGCATTTCGCATTGATATTGTTACGTGTAGTCTCGTACAAATGTAACAAAAGAAAAGAGTGAAGTCAACAAGCTTTGTAAATTTTAACAAAATAATTTATTTCCCTGGAAAACAAGGTAAAATTAGGAAATAGGACTGGTTTGTGAAAATAATCCAAAGATCAATCCTAGAATTGAAAAATATAAGTCCTATCACTAAACAGTTCAAATTGAATCCAGGTTAGAATCTCTATGAAGTTCCAATATGGAAGGTGATGGCATCAGATGAGGTCGTTGTACTGTTGGCAACAGTTCCTCATTGAAACACAATTTATAATGTTCTGTTTAGAATTCCAGAATAATTTCCACTGAATGTCTTTGTCAAGTATTTCGTTGAAGTAGAATATTTCCCGGGGTGAATAAATTATTTTAAATACGAAAATCAACTCAAATGGCAACAACACAAAATTCTCTGAGCTCCAAAGGTATTATTTTACGACAGAACCAGAAAACACTGAGACTGACAATTAAACCCAACTAAAATGTCCGTTTGACACTCGTGATGGGTCACATGATCACTTACTTTGTCCGAACAGCGCAGTAAAAAATATGTCAATTATCACATAGGCAAGAATAGCCCTATCTAAGAATCAGATTCCCACACTGGAAATGAATTTAAAAATGAAACTGTGTACAACAGACTAACACGTGGGTTGAACATGACCTTGGTAATGACCACTCATTTTCGCTTAGTGTTTACAAAATGTCTCAACCAAGATGAGCTAAAAATACTGATAATGTAATACCTTTTACGTTCAAATCGGGTCAAAACAGAAGTGATTTTTCGAAAATAGTCAAATCTAGTGAAAATTATCATTATAATAAAATGTAATGAAACAAAATGAAAAAAGAATTAAAAACTAACACACAAGCAATTTAATTACATATTCGTAACAATATGCATATTCACAATTAGTATAGTAGTAGGAGAAGTAAGTGACAAATTTAGATAGATGTCATAAACATGACAAAGAGTATGTGGGGGGACAAGACCATAAGAACAGGCTGGAATGGAGAAGTATAATAACAACAATAATGAGTAGAAGTGTGCCTCTTTTTTGATGTGTGCAACATTATTTTCTCAGCTTCAGTAAGAAATTACATCAAAGGGAAGACAATAAAGGATGTACAGTTAACTAAACCACGTGAATTTAGCTACTCAAATCGATTTTAACCTTCTGGTTGTATCTGTTCTGGTCTGTTTCTGTCCATTCTGGTGATTATGTCCACTGAACCAGTATGGTTGGAAAACAATTTGGCAAATTTAAAGATTGAAAAATCTTTTCGCAGATTATGATTATACACTGTACTTCTGCCGGAGAGAAGTGAATAGTTTCATTTCTTAGTTTGTTGATTCTGGTTGTTGCTCAGTTCAAATGCATCATTGAAAAACAGTGATGCATTCTGATACTTTTTTACAAATATTTATTACAGATGCACATCTCCAGATATCGGTGAATTTAGCTTGAATAAGTTATAACAGTTCTGGTTGGAACAATAGACATTGTTAGAAAAACTTTAAGTGAGCTAAAATGTAAACTTTTCGGCAGCGTGTGATGCAGGATTGCTCAAGACTTCTCCATCTCATATGCTCACCATGAAAAATCCATTTGTACCAACTGATGAGGACTTTTAGGTAACTGTCAAAAAGGCATAATTGACAATATTCAAAGGTCTACAAAAATTACTGGAGTCAAAATTTATAAATTAATACAACTGTGGTAAAAATGATGGACTAGTACCTTTACTGCTGTTGCCACAGTTGATTAGTTGGTTGATTTAGTTTGTTTGTTTGGGGGGGGTGTAACAATATATTAGGTGGAGGAAGAACCCTGAAAGACCACCAACCCAAATTGGTTGATCTGTGACAAAAACTCACTCTGTGAGATGTGCATGTGATCTGTAAAAACAAGCACCTTAGTACACTAGGGTATATGGAGCCTCTGTTGATTTGTTTATCTCCAACAGCCAAAGTCATTTAGACGTGAGATCTCCGGTTTCGGTACATCATTATGGCCTTTACACCATTTTCAGTTGAAGAGAATCTGTATATGGTAGCCAGTTTTACTGTGAAGCCAGTTTTACTGTGAAGAAAATCCAAGTACTTTCGAGACACCAAACACCACTTATGTAGAACCACTGACCTTCCACAAGTAACTGGCAACATTTTCATTTACACACTGGAGGCAAGTAATCACATGACAAGCACTCTGCCATGGAAGCCCCTCAGATCTGTATCACAAGACAAGCATCTTATACTCTGCCGTGAAAGCCCCTTAGACCATAGGTATAAATCTCGTATGAAAGACTAGAGATGGAACCTGTGACAACTGGATTAAAAGTGCAGAATGTTACTGCTAGGCCATCAGTGATGATGATGCTGTTGACAATACAGTTAACTGCAATAACACTGATTTTACGAGTACTCTGGGAAAAAAAGGATTCCTTGACTTTCATCCATTTTTTAAAATCTAATTTATGATATAAAAATGTTTGACTTGCTTTATATTTTGTTTTAAACTTTATATTAGTTTTGCAACAAGGCATAAAAATAAGACTTTGGTAACTGAAATATGCGTTCTTACAAGAAATGATATAGTGTAAAAGTGGGCAGAAATAATGTGACATTGCTTTTACAGGCATTAATGATTTTTTTCTGACAAATCATGTATTGTAAGTTTACCAAAACATTTATGTAAAAAAATAATAACAAGGGAATCGTGGCATCTGACCACACATTTAAAGCAATACAAGATTTAACTATTATTCTAATCAAAAGCAGCATGCCTGAGAACAAAGAAAAATAGCAAAACAGTGATCACTTTAGTATACACACAGTTTAGTAAGGATACAAATTCATAATTTCTGTATTAGAATAGAAATCCCTAATATAAAATCTATATTCATGGACATTAAATTAGTAGGTATTAAGGGACTGATCAATAACATCTACAAATAATAAGCCACCAAGAAAATTTGTGATTTCACAGTATCGGAGACATACATGGCTCACAGACAAATAAACAGAAGGACAAAAGATTGATTATAATGAATGAATACAAATAAAAATATGCCGTAGATTGTATGATCTATAAGAATTCAGTAGATTACCTCTAGCCAGCTGTCATTTAAATAAATCGCTTCTTCCACCCACTAACCCATAGCCAGAAAATATGTTTAAAAAAATATGCATCTGTAGGGGGGCAGTGTTTTTCGATTAAAACATATCTGACGGTGGATCTTAATTTTGTTAAATTGCTTCTGTTGTGGGTTGGTTGAATTTGAAAGTGCCTTCCCCCCAGGGGGTATATGTTTTACTGGAACAGCCCCAAATGTAAATGAATAAAAAAATTTTAGCATATTTTTATCCAATATGTAAATGATCTGATTTGATATTTGGGGGGGGGTCATGGCAGTTTTTTTTTTAAAAAATATTTGAGAATACATAAACTCTGGGGACTTGTTTTTTCTCCACTAAAACATGGATAGCACAGTAAGGCAAAACACCATTTCAGATAAGCAATATATACTGTTTTCTTTTGCTCTTCAGGATTCTGGAAATATTCCAGAAGCTATTGCATCATACAGGACTGCACTAAAATTGAAGCCTGATTTTCCAGATGCATATTGTAACCTTGCTCATTGTCTGCAGGTAAGAAAAGTTGCATTTGCAATTAGGATTTGTTTAAACTATACAAAATTTTAACCCGAGTAGATGATACCATTATTTGTTTTATGCAAACAACCCAGTGGCAGATATAAGCTGTTGAAAGATATTGGCATATTACATTTGACGTGACAATCATTCTTTTCAATTAATGCATACCAACATTAGGACATGTTAACCATAGATGACTTCTGCCATAATATTGTAGCACATGCATAGAAATGCTTGTCAGCAGTTGTTCGTAAGACTTGGAAATTTTTTTAATAATTGGGTTGCGGTAGGGTGGGTGTAAATCATCTAGGGAGAAATAACACTGCTGTCGGAATTACGCATTATGGATTTTCATTCGCGCCTGTACAGATCTGGTGCACTTCCAGTTTGAAAGCCTGCTCCATCTGTTGTACTAGAATGCTACCTGATCTGTTAATTTTGCATCAAAAATTTTCAGTCATTGGTTTTCATTGGAAGACCTTCAGCATATGGAACACTATGGGTCACTTGTTTTTTCAATTGGTGACAGTGAGGAATGAATGTAGTTGATAAAAAAAAAACAGCAATGTAGCAAAAGTAGATGCTGAAATGTTGTGAATGATGAAATATTTCATTTCTTGTTTTTTATTGTTAATTCATCTTAATCGATATCACTGTCTGTCTTGGATACAGATTGTGTGTGACTGGACAGAGTACAATTCTAGGATGAAGCGCTTGGTTCAGATAGTGCAAGACCAGTTGGAGAAGAATAGACTCCCATCAGTTCATCCACATCATAGTATGCTGTATCCCCTCACTCATGAAATGAGGAAGGCAATTGCCACTCGCCATGCAAACTTGTGTTTGGAAAAGGTAAATCATTATCTTTTATACTAGTGTAGCTTTAATCCATTTTAACTGTAATCTATAAAAAATAAAAAAAAAATTGAGCTTATTCTATTTCCTTGTATGCAGTGTGCATTGTCTGTTGGGTGCCCATATTGTTATTTTCAACTGATTCTCAAAAACCGAAGGCCAATATGATACAGAGTCCATAAGGATGTTCCTCAGGACATACTTTACCAAAACCTGCAATGGCTTCCCTTGAAATGATGTGGCTTCCTTAGCAATCAAATTGGAAAATTTATTTTTGACTTGTCGAGAATGACCCAACAAGTTCCAGCTTTGTTGAGAAATTCCTGGTAGATGCTCTATCAAAATTTGTCTGGAATAGCTCCTCTAACAACTCTGTGGCTTACATAGCATTGATATGAAAAGCCTTTTTTCAACTTCTTTTCCAGAATAACTGAATGATTTTTTGATAAAATTTGGAGTGTTCCTTAGGACATACTTGGTGGGAATTAAAGGTTACTGCATTTGTACAGGAAAATATGAACAAGTTTTTCTGAGCAGTACTTCACAACGTTAGTATTACTCGGAAGAAAAAAAACGAGTTCATATTTTCCAATACAAATGTAGTATCCTTTTTATTATAAACTCATTTTGATTTTCTACTTAAGGCTGAATAATAAAAAGAACACACAAGAAACAGCAATTGAATTTATGCTGGATTCCAAAGTAAATACACAACTGTAGGATCAGCAATACACATAAAAGCACACATAGCAGCAATCTTTGAACTTGGTCATGTGCTCAGCCATTCGTTTAGCCTATTTTATGCTGAATACGGCTAGTCATAATACCTCATTCTCTCCTTGATATACCTGAGATCGTAGTATCCCATTTTATCCCGAATATGCCAGTGGTCATAATCAACTATGTATGCATCTTGTCTCTAAAGAAATGTAATGTATGTTACAGATAGTTGTGAATTATGTCATGGGAAAAGGAAATTGATAAAGCATGCCTGCACAATGAGATTTTACAAAAATGTTTGGAAAAGTCCTTGATTGCTTGAAGAGCGATCAATAAAATAACAGATGGCAACTGATGGATGCTTCTTATGATAATGACGAATTAAATAGTGGGTTAGAATTATGTGAAGTTGACCGAAGAGATGGCAATGGCTTCTTGCACTGTTCAGCAGTGATATGAAGAAGGAAGTGGACTTTGAAAGTTTCCAAGGGTCGGCAGTAATTTTTTACCTTCGTTGCAGCTACAATTGAGAAGTTTTGCTATTGGATTTTAGTGAAATTATAACATTTGAACTAGAAGTGCTAGAACTTCCAATCTGCACCAAAATACTGGAAAATGAATTGCCTTGATTTCTTTTGGACAAAAGATTCACTGAATGTCATGGTAAGCATTTTGATCATTTTTTGTTTCCAAGTCATTTTCAAAATGCAGTTGTGATCATGTACCTTAGTAAATGATAACAAAACATATTGTGTTAAAAATTGTAGTACCTTTTCCAGAGATATGTAGTTTTATATACTTTACTTAAGAAATAATTGTTGAAACATTTTTAGTAAACATGGTGTATTTGATCTTAGTTTTTGCAGCTGTTATATGATGCTTCTTAGGAATCGGACACTGCAGTTGCAGTTGGTAAACAGGATTAAAATGGGTTTAGAAAATGAATCACTTTTTGGTCTGCTTAAAATTCTAATTTAGAGTCATATTGTGAATGAATGCACACTGAAACAACCGTTCCAGCTAGTCTGGAATGGAGGGATTTTGTTTTTCTCTAGAGCCAGCTAAATTCTGCTTTTCTATTTGCAATGGACTGTATTTATTAGCAAGATGAATTCTGTATGTACTTGTGACCAGAGGGACTGCTGCAAATGTGTTTCTGTTATGTCATTGATCATTTCCACTCATAATGTGGGCTAAATATGGATTCTTTTAATTGAAATTCTTGAAAAGATGCATTATTAAATATTGCCTGCATGGGAATATCGAATTCATTCCATTTTTGTGTGCAGTAAGGAGAATCTGATTTCTTTTGGAAATGTCGACGAAATTAAAATACAGTTTTGCGATATGGATCAATTTTGGGAACCCACGTAATTCTGATTAGCAGAAGTAGCTTTATAAAAGTACATTTTGAGGAAATTCAAGATGCAAAAAAAGGGTAAGTATATTTATTACCATTTTATTACCTACTTAAGATGGCATGTTTACTTGCATGCTCTTTGTTGGAGGAACCCCAGTTATTTGCATGACCTGCATGACTTATATTCCTACCATAAATCCAAACATTGTCCAGAAAAAGTAAAATGAGAAGAAATTGAAAGCACCTGTGGTGTGACCCATTTCACCAACAGAAATAGGACTTCTTTGTCATCATCGCTTACAGGCTATGATGCTTTTGGTTTTCTACCAAAACCTGCCTTCTTCAGTTGCATATATTTTCAGGGTTTTTTTAAAATGTAATGTTTGGTTTGACTTGTAAAATAGTTTGTCTCCGAGGGAAACAGGATGGTGCTTGGCCTAATGTCTTTCTATGCAGTTTTATAGATGCATGAGAGCACAGGTCATAGTCTGAACCATTCAGTTCGCAAATATTTATGAACATTTCTCCAAAATACCTGTTTAAATGATGAAAATGGTATTTTCAGTGCTGGGCGTCTCACTTTTGTTGTGGACATTGCAAGTATTGTGTACTTTTGTTCATTTGCTTGGTTAAAAGTTTATTTTTTTAACTCGGTGAACTCATCCACATCATCTGTACTTCCACATGGACCAAACAGCTTGCTTATAGTTCATTCACAGACAAATCTATTATATGAAAAGCTCCAGCATCTGCTACATTAGCATACATTGTTTGTTTGTAATCAAAAGTAGATCCTAATAGATGATGAGCATGTTGTGCAGTATGAAGCAGTGTAGTATTGAAAAATACTGTATGATTCTGATGATGTAAAGTTAGCAGAAAAATGAGTATATAATGTTTCTTCAGACAGGCACTCAGAATTGCTTGGGGTGCCTCCTTTAGCATTTTGATGAAAAACATTTTTGACTTCTAGAACTGCTTAGCTTATTTTTATCAGTTCTTAAAGGACATATTTAGTCAAAATTGAGTTGAATGTAGCCCCCATACCAATGTTATGACTTCCGTAGCAAAGATGGTAAACCTCTTTCCAACTCTTAGAACAGTCTATCCTGTTAAAATTGTGCTTGGGGTGACTATCCAGTTATGTTATGTGTTCCATAGCAACCAGGTGGAAAACCTACAAATGATATCATATCGGCCCAGATATGATAGTCAAAACATGAACACCTGTCATATCCATTCAAAGAAATTGGCAATCCTCCATATAGTCCAACTGCAGTTACTTAAATTAGATACATTTAAATATTAGATGTCACCTGTTTCTAGCAAATAGCAAGAAGTTATCATGACACTTGTCGTCTTAATACATTTGCCTTATAGACCAGTAAATTATTTGGGCAGTTCCAAACCCACTTGGGGCTTTTGCATTTATTTATTGTAGAAATATTTCCAAGTTATCAATATTTTCTTGTGAGTTACCTTTCAGATAGTTCAGATATTTAAACAGTTCTGCAGATATCATTGTTTAGGTTCCATAGGTTCATGATCTTTGTGTATACTTTAAAATTGCAGATTAATGTACTTCACAAACCTCCATATGTTCACCCCAAAACTGCAACAGGTAGACTGCGTATAGGCTACGTGAGCTCAGACTTTGGAAACCATCCAACTTCTCATCTGATGCAGAGCATCCCAGGCCTTCATGATGTGGAGAATGTTGAGGTGGGTTCCATTTTTCATTTTTACTTGCATGGTCATAAGGTCAGGTGAACTTACGGAATCATCCTGTTGCTATTTTACCTCTTTTTAAAAATTGCTTTAATGAGTTGCAGTTGACTTTACAGGGAGTATTGGGGTCCCATGTTGGTCAGAGATCAGAATTACCAAAAACAAATCAGTTACAGTGACATTTGTTTGTCTAACTTTTAACATGCATTCATGGCATGATTACACATAATGTATATAATGAGCTTTGGGTTTCAACCCCTTTGTCAAGATCATTGTATGGGGATAAGATATATTTTTTAAAAAAAAAGACTTGCCATAGTGATCCATAGAAGATCCCATTACTAATTGCTCGCTAAGCGTTATGTAATTGAATACCACATGTTGTTCTGCATTTGAATGAGTTTTATTTAAATAACTTTCCATGCTAAATTTTCTCATTAGAATTTTGCAATTTACAAAAGATACATGCACATTAAAATCTCCCAGTGAAAAAAAATAGACAAATTGATGATACAAGTCTGCAGTTGCTAGATGTCCATTTTTAAATTGAATTTTTTTGGGTCACCTTTCAGATATTCTGCTATTCTCTTAGTTCAGATGATGGAACCAATTTCCGGCAGAAGATTGCAAGAGAGGCTGAGCATTTTGTGGACCTTTCTCAGGTTTGTGGCAAATTAGCTATACACTTGGTTCCCATTTGCTCAGCATGATATAGCCCAGGGGTCTCAAACTCAAACCACCCGGAGGTCCGCATGAGGGCATTTTCGAAGGCCCAAGGGCCACACCACCTTTTGTTATCTTTCATAACACTTTTTGATGCCAATAATTTTGCGGGCCACAGTATATGGCTTGGCGGGCTGCGTGTTTGAGACCCTTGATATAGCCAATAATGCGTACCATTTAAAGAACCAAAAATGAACAAGTAGATTATGAAATATTGTCCTTTTGTGCTTAATGTTTGTGCTTATTAGGAACTCTTTATTGTCCTGCAGTTTACTTTAGTTTTTTCAAAATTGGCACCTTGGAGTCTGTATTATGCCGAGGTGCCATTAAATCTATACTGAGTTTGGCATTGTGCACATCTAGAGCAGCTGATGGTATATGATAGGAAAGACTTTCCAGGAGACAATAACATATATTCTATTTCAACAGATTCACAGATAGAACAGCAAGAGGTTAAACTAAAGTCTTGGAGATTCCTTGGTTTTCTGTTTGTGTGGCATTGCATGCCATTTGCTTGTCATGGAAACCACATATTCATACTTATTGTGTGTGGAACTTGCCCAAAAACCAGTAAGCAGAAAATGCTACTGGTCCTGTCCGTAACCATCTGGTCAGCATTTCATGATACAGCAGACCTGTCAACCCTTATGATTTGCTGCAAGTCTTAGGGAAATGACCCTTACAATACTGACTTGTGGAATAAAAAGAAAAACTACAGAAATAAGATTGTTGCGGTAAAATCTGGATAATTGGCTCATCTGTGTTTAATTTAGATCCGGGTTTCATATTAGCATTAGTGGAATTAGATAACCAGACTAACTGATCATTAGTACCTCGGAAGCTTTAAACTACACATATTTTTCCATGCGAACTGTCTGCATGATCAAACTGTTGATTATAGAATTTTTTTTAATAAAAATGACGTCTATCTACTGATGCATGTTAAAGATGAAAGGAAAAGAAAAGCCTGTTACAAAATTTTGACAATCAGTACAGAATAATAAGGAATATTCAGATTTAAGTAGGAAGGGACAAAGTTACATTTATTGGACATCATGTGTCAGTTTGAGTATGTCACTTGGAAGGATATACGATTGCTATCATCATGTGAAATGAAGAAAAAATTTCCCAGATTTACACCAAGTTCAAAGATAGCAACAAGTCACTGAGATTCACTGGGTTTAGAACTGAAGTGTGTGAAACTGTACTCAAGATAAATAAAGTCTATGTGTACTTTACAACTTTTCAGATGAACATGTTGTTTTAAGGAAGGTATAGAATTGTTTGGAAATTGTAACTTAGATCCTCTTGTGGAATTATGAGGGGAAGATAAGAAAGCAGCAGATGGGACTATTTGGAAAATAAATCTTTTAGATACTAAATCATGTAGAGGAAGATGGTCACTTGTGAAGAAGAGAGACTTAGACCAAATGTACCTTTGGTATTGCTTTTCGGATCTATGGAAAGTGATGAAGTACCATAATGAAATTTTCCCAAACTTGATAATGTTAGCAGAGCTTACCATGGTGACTCTTCTGCAGTCAGCTGATTGTGAACAAAGCTTTTGATGCCAAAACAACATTCTCATACTCCCCAGAAAATCGTTTGTAAGCTGAAACATTGTAAGGACTGATAACTTTAATGTTGTATGGGCAGAAAATAGAAGAATTTAACTTTTCAAATGGAGCAAGTTATTACCAGAGGCATCACAGAGGAGAATATTAAAGATAGTACTTTATCTGGTTTTTCAGGTTTAAAAATAAAAACATGTAAAATAGCCTGTGTAAATTATCTCTTTATTTTAAGGTTGGCCCATTATGATCACACCATTGGTACGCTTTTTCAAATGAAGAGGGCCATATGGTCCTATTTTCCTTAAATTTGTTCTGAAACACTGATTGCACTTGGGATCCTGAAGAAATCTATAGATTCTGGGTCTAATGGTCAGGTGTTATGATCAAGGCAAGTCTGATTAGAAAGCAATGGATTCTAAACACTTAAGTTCAGGGTCCATAGGGGACCTTGAAAACACCTTGAAAATTCAAACTATTGTCTGGTTACCTTGGAAAGACTTGATTTTCCTGAAACCAAAAGGAATTAATAAATAGTGTTCATTTTACAGAATTAAATAAAAAGAAAACGGGGAAAAAAGCAACAAAAAACAATCTCTTGCTAAGTTTGTGCTGGAACGGAAATTTTTCCACAACTGGCCACTGCGCAGTAGTACATTTTGAACTTCCGATTGTATGAAGCCCCAATGTAGCAGTGGTTTAAATTTGAATCACAGACCTGTTTACCCATCCGTATTTTACCGTATTTGTACGGAATAAAGCCCATCCATATGGTCATTGATATGAAACTACAATTTGAGGTTGCATTTATTTAGTAAGTTTTCTAAATTAATTTTTAAGCCATTTTTTAATCTGTTTCCTTTCGTTGTATAGTCTCTTCGGTCCACGTCCACGTCTGTAATCTGTGCCACATTACTGATTTTAACATTCTCAACATCCGGTTGTTTAAACGAAGAAAATGCCGCCAGCAAGAAAGTTTCAGCACGAAACTGATGATGAAAATGGAAAATCTAAACATAGAAAGCAGCATTTTCTACCAGTTTATGATACTCTGTGGCCATGCCTTAAACCATCGTCTAAGGGAGGACATTATGTGCTCTGCACTGTTTGCAGCTTAGACTTTTCTTGTGCACATGGTGGAAGGAATGACTGTTCACGGCACGTGGAATCGGAAAATTATGCAAAATTGGAATCTTTAGTGAAGGAAAATAGAAATATTTTGTCAATGATGAAGGGAAAGGAAGTTAGTGATCAACACCTACTTCAAAAGCAAATAACACGTGCTGAGGCGATTCTGTGTGAGTTGATCATAAATATGAATTTGTCATTGAGCACAGCTGACAAGTTAAAATGTTACAGATCAGAGATCCTCACTAGGCAATCAGACCATTGAGACTCTATTGGTCCTGAAGTCAAAACCAAAGAATTTTACCAAAGAGTGGACAGACGACCAGCTGAATAGGATAAAGAGTGCCTGTTATGTCACCATTAAAAACTCATAGACTAAGCCTTCATTAAAATGTTAATTCCAAGTGGATCAGTTTGATATTGTGGACAAACTTTGTACAAAATAATATATGGAGCTCATTTCCATTCTGGTAAATGTTGACAAAGCTGATACTAGATTTTATGAAATAAACAAGATTTCCTTCACCTATCTAGATGAAGTTATTATTTTCTGAGTGGATGGGTGGTAACAATGTCTGTCATAATGTTTTATATTAAGTCATCCTTAACCATGTAAAATGTAAAGAATTGGCTTTATTTAAAATGTTATGGATATGTGTGAAGCTGAGAAAACAGATTTTCATGAGAATGTAACGGAGGTAAATAACAATGAATTTGGGTGTGTGGAGGTATTCTTTTGGTTTTTATCGTTATAATATAAACAGGATTTTTAAGTCAGTGGTGTTCAATTTCGGCAGATTTTGCCTTGAAACACAGAATTGCCTGAATACCAGCATCTTTACAAGTTAGAAGTTATTTACAGAATATTGTATAGTCAATATGTCGTGCAATATTACATAATGGTAATTATAGTGTAATGATAGTGTCTACTATTTGTGTGTTGTTTCACAGGTGATGTGTGTTGTGTTACGATGTTAGAAACACTGAATGAAAATACTGACTGCCTTCTAAAAATACTGACAGACATTGCTTAAAATGCTGACAAGAAAATGTATGGGTAAACAGGTCTGGAATCATTCGCTTCGATATGGCTGGCTGCCAATTCCAACTTTGGTGGCTAGATGAAGAAAAATATAAAGTTTGGATTATGTTATCTTTCTCAGAGAGCTTTGCAAAATGCAAATTATGCCAGAGGGATATTGATTTTCATGCAATGGGAGAGAGTGCTCCACGGTCACATACAGCAAATAAAACAAAAAACAAGCTCCTGTAGGCCTGATGGTGCTTAATACAGGCAAAACAAGAAGCCTTCAGCATGAAATCATTTTTGATGAAAGAGGTATGTCTATGAACATAGATATTAAAGTTTTAAAATAGAAACTGTATATAGTCTTAATTATGAAATTAGTTCAATTCGGTTCTGTTTTGGGATTGAGTGGACGTAGGACAAATGATAATTGCAATGAACACAATAAATCTAAAAATATAGAATACGGCTCAGCTCAGAGAAATATTAATATATCTAATATGAAATAGTTTAAAATATCCAATCACTGTTTTTAAAATAGGTGATAATGTAAAAAACAAATCTCTTTGCTTTTTTGTTATGGGGATGAGTGAAGAAGAAAGGAAGATAATGAAAAAGATATTGAGAGAATGACAGCTGCTGATGATGACCATGCATTGAAAGCAAAGATCCATAGGAAAATTTCCTTTATCATGACATCAAAATAATCTGAGGAAAAGTGAAAAGGACAGAATCACTGAACGTGGAGCTCTTGAAAAACTGCTTGATGACAAAGCTACAAGAACAGAAACATTCACTCGAAAATATTTTGGACTTTGTAAATAGTGTTGTGTAGACCGAGTAAAATGAACTTTGTTCAGTGACTACATTATTCTAATGCCCAGATGTGGGATGTTTAATATTAATGGGAAAGATATCAATGATCATTCTATTGACTTCATGTTTTATTTTTGTTGTTTTAAAAATAAATTTGCAAGAAATGTTCCTGGTATGGAGTAACAGTAAGATTAACTTGTCTTTACTTACAGTTTTATTTATGTATCCTTTAAAATTAATGTAATAATGCACCTTGAAAAACTTGATTTTGAACTTTGCAAAACCTTGAAAAAACATCGAAAATTTTGAAAGAAATATGATACTAACCCTGTAAGTTTAGTTCAAGATCCCATACAGTGACAACAGGTCCAAGCTTTTGAGAGCCACCAAGTCAACCATACCCAACCAGTGCAAACATGGAGGAATATTAAATACTTTATATCTGTTTGATGTTCCATTCACAGTACTTCTGTTTTTCTCTTCAGATTCCATGCAATGGTAAAGCTGCTGACAAAATAAATGCTGATGGAATTCATATTCTTGTGAACATGAATGGCTATACAAAGGGTGCACGGAATGAATTATTTGCTCTTAGACCAGCACCAGTCCAGGTAAGTCTCCTCGATTCAGAAGTGGAGAAAATGCTAATATCATAACTTCTTAAGATCCGATTCTTGTATCCTTAAAATATTTTTGGCTTCATTTATAGACTGATTCAAAGAACTTTGGCATCTCCTACTTTTTAATCTTTTGTCTTGTAAGAGAAAATATTTCCTTTAGTTTGAAAGGTTTATCTTCCTGAAGATTTTAACTGTTTTTAACGTTTAAATTCTAAAATCTTTTTCAGAGCTTTGGCTTTTGTTATTTTGAAAGACATCAGACCTGCCAACCCTTATGATTTTGTCTTATAGAAATGACTCTTAAAATACAGGAAAACAGCACAAATTATAGAAATTCAAGAAATATGATTGTTTGCATTAAATTTGGAGACTGTCTTATCCTTGTTTGTTTTGGATCGGGGTTTCATACTAGATGTAGTGGAATTAACCAGGAAACCAGATGAACTTGACTGGAATACCTCAGATGCTTTAAACTGCACATAGTTTATGATGCAAAACTTCTGCATGATAAAGCTTTTGGCTTGGGTTGTTTGTTTTTGTTTTTTTTACAATAAACCTCTTGAAATATTTTATTAGGACAGACAGCACTGGGAATATTCAGATTCTTTGGGCTGAAAAAACAGGAAGGGCAACAATTACAGTTAGTGGACTTGTTGATTTGAGTATGTCACATGGTGGGAAAGATGATTATCCTTGCTAAGGCCCACGTGAATTTAATTTTTTAAGGATTATATCAAGTTGAAAGATAACAAGAAGCCATTGAGTTTCCGTAGGGTTTGGAACTGCAGGTTGTGAAACTGTACTTGAGGTAATTAAGGTTCACGTAAACTTTACAAACTCTTGAGTTTACCATCACTGCATCAGTCTTGAATCACACTTCTGGGCCTTTAATATAAATGCATGTTTTCCAGCTTGACAATAGCAGTACATGATATTTTGTTGCACCTTACTGGAAATTGGTCCTGCTTACAGAAAAAAATCAACTGCCTTTCTGAGAATGTCTTGTTAGGGCTTAAGATATTCCTTTATATATTTAAAAACAAAAACTTTTAATTTATACTATTTAGCCAGGGTTTTTGTGACACATCAGTAATCCCTATACAAACATGCAACATCAAATTATGAGTTCAAGTGGACATATGGTATGACACTATGTCCACATTGCTTTGTGCATCATGCATCTGTCAACTGCTATTTACAAACTACAAAGAAAACTCCTCCACATTTGACAGAGAGCATCACTTTCAAAAATGGTACAGTAATGCCAAGTCATCAAATATGACCATTGTTATTAAAAGTAGATTAAACTTTACATACAAAACCTCCAATTAGAATTGGATCAATTTGATCAAACCTAAGAGACAGCATGCTGTCTTGAAGACCTTTTAAATTTATACAAATTATGCTGTTCTACCATTACAATCTGACATAAAATATGGTTGTCGTTGCAAAAATGAATTTTTAAAAAATCTCGTAAAGGACCACACTTGACTGCAAAACATCCTGGCATGTACTTTCAGACTTGTATAGATGATATCCACCTGCCATCCATTATGACCACTGTTGCTGAAACTGCCAAAAACTTTAAAAGACTTGTCAGAATGGCCATGATTGCCCCCCAAAAATAAAAAAGACTGGAGTTTGTAGTTTGCCACCTGAAGTAATTGAAGTAACTGTTGATGAAAACTATTGAGAATCACTGTTTTAGGGTTATACTGAGTTCTCCTACAGAATAAATTTAAAACATATAAGGAAAAAAATGTTCTAGAATAGATGCATTTCAGCCTATCAAGTTATTTAAATTAGTAAAATTGTACATGTTAGGGATTAAACTGATTAATCTGCGATTTGAAATTTGGAAAAATATAACATGTAACACTCTGAAGTTGATGAAATAAATTATGGATGAGATCTGGGGACTGAATTTGTGCCTTTCAGGTAAAATACGAAAATTTTGGCAATATTTCATAGGATATGTTCATCAAGAATTACATTCACATTCATTTCCCTAATGTGACTTAAGTAGCAACAGAGTGGAAAAAGCCATTTCTGATTTCTTCCCAAGAATGGCTAAGGCTGTTCCATTTAAACATACACGGTACCCAGGGAAGGTACTTTTTTAAAAATTGATGCCAGGGTACTTTGATTTCAAAGTATTTATATTAAAATTTTAAGAAAATTCTACCCGACATTAAAAGTGCCTACACTGGGTCCCAGGTATGTTTTACTGGAACAGCCCTAAGTCAGTTTCAATTAAATTTGGTCAGAATGATTCTTGGAACATACAATCTACCAGAAGTTGTTGGGTTAGAACCCCTTGCAGTGATGTAGCTTCTACCAGATAGAAAGTCTGTTTTTGACTTACTCAATATGGCGAAGTCGTGATTAAACATGTTAGGAATGTCTTTTACTATATGCTGTGGCATAATTGTATTGAGGTTTGCTCCCCTGACAAAGATGTCGTTTCCTTAGCATTTGGGTGGAAAACCATTACATGATACTTATGGACCATTAAATCTGTCTGTTTTTACAGATGTATAAAAAGAAACTTCATTGCACAAATTTCTCTCCCAAACTTTCTGACCATATCAAACCAAATTTGTTAAGAGTTCTAGCACGAAAATGACCCTTGAAATACATAATGGCATAAAAGGAAAATTTACGGAAATGTATTGTTGCAGTAAAATCTAGATAATTGGCTCATCCGTGTTTGATTTGGATCCAGGTTTCACATTAGCTCAGTGGAATTAGAGAACCAGACTAACTGTATTCTTGTACTTCAGATGCTTTAAACTGCACATATTTTTCTGTGTGAAGCATCAGCATGATTGATTTGTTGATTGTAGAAATTTTTTTTAATGCTGTCCAATTACCAATACATGTGAAACATGAAAGGAAAATATAAGCCTCTTAAAAAGGTTTAATAATCAGTACAGAAGAATTAAAAGGAATCTTCAGATTGTTCTGAATAAAACTAGGAAGGGACATGCATTTATTGGACATAACGTGTTGATTTGAGTATGACACATGGCAGGAGATATGATTGCCATCATGTGAAATGAAGAAAAAATTCCAGGAATCACGTCAAGTTGAGAGATGGCAACAAGCCATTGAGCTGCATAGGGTTTGGTACTGAAGTTTGTGCAACTGTACTAAAGGTTAATAAGGTGTGTATGTACTTTACAAACTTTGCAGACGAACATAATGCTTACCATCGATGCATCAGTTTGGGATACCGAACTATACATGTTTTCCAACTTGAGAATAGCAGTACATGATATTTTGTTACACCTTACTGAAAACTGCTCAGACTTGTGGAAAAAAATCAGCTGCCTTACTGAGATGATCTTATTAGGGTTGGCAGGTCTGTTATAGCTGGAAATTATCTCGATTTGGTGTGGCCTCCAGGTTGGCTAAGTGATCTAAGGCACTTGCCCTTAAAGGACATTAGCACGCTTCACCTGTCGATGTGAGTTTAAGTCTTGGCATGGTCAGCATGGGTATGTGAAAAAACTGGTCAATTACTAAAGTGGGTCAGTGGTTCTTCCTCCACCAAATACACTGGCAGCTGTGTATAGCCTACCATGTGTTGACAAATGGCTTTAAAACTACAGAAACAGAAACATATAACCTGACATGGGTGTCTTTCAGTTTAAGTTTACAGCATTATTACTGCTACATTTGCCTTTTAGACTAGTGTTTACAAGGTGATCTTTATTTTTTAAAGATTGCATTAGCAGATAACATGTTGCTCATGTTGTTGGAGCATCGGATTTATTGGTTAGTTAGTTGGTTTGAACCTCAAACATTTTGATGTATTTGTGTATACACTTGCTGAATTGCTGAATGTTTCCTTAAGCCATGATGTACATGGGAAAATAGGATTCCATCCCATTTTTCAGATATGCTTCACTTCAGAAAACAAGTACATACCACCTGTCTGTGCTAATAAGAGGGCCCACAACCTCTTTTAATACATTACCGAATTGTAATACCTTAGGATTACTACTAGTACTGCCAGCTGTAATTCCCAAGAACCTACTTCATGAAACCAGTTACACATGGATCAGTTTAACTCCAGTCAATACAGGCACTCTCATGGATCAGTATAACTACATAATGCTGCTAGGTACTTAATGTGAAAGATGTACAATCTATATAGACACCTTCAAGGATCAGTCTTGCCTGCATAATATCTGCAAACCGTTCGGCATATGATGTCAATCTTGAGGCCTCAGTTTTCAAGAGATGTCTCTTCTTTCACCCTCAAAGCCTCTGCTACCCAAGAGATTCTACTTGGCAACACGTTACAGGTAAGAGGATCTGACTCGTAAGTGCTGCAAGTGTAGTGGGCTACCATCATCAACATTCTTCACCAACTATTTCACAGGTAGTGCAGGAGATGTCAACTTCACTACCATGATCTATAAACAACAAAACTGGCATTCAAGTTCCCTCATCATTATTAAATCTTACTTGGATGAGTGAAACTCTACCTTGCATGCTTGAACTGAAGTTGTCCACCCAATTCCATTGGACTTCTGTCCTTGTTTCTCTACATCATCTACCAGGTCAATAGTTCTGACATCAGGTGAAAATTGTTTAAAGAAGATTCTACTTTCAATTGCTTCCACAATCTGAAATGTTTCTGACCCTTTGGGACTGATTACATTGTTGAGTTACAAACTTCAAGCATCTATTGATGTATCTTACCACAAATACCTTTCCTGACTTCCATCTGGATACCCATGAATTGACTCACAACATGACCTTGGGATCAACCTTGCATCTAATATTAATGATCCTCAATAGGTGGAATGCAGCTTACATTCTCCCATCTCGAATCTCACTGGAATAACAGCGATGCAACATACTATAGCCATAATAGAAGCTAAGTTACAACAGGTGGAAAAACGATGCTAAGCTCTCCACCTGCACCTTACAGACCAAACATGGCCCAAAGATACACTGCACTGGCAATATGCCATCATCCCTCTCAGTCTCAGCTACAGCAGAGGCATTTGAAATGCAACCAACAAGGTTGCAGGTATGTCCCTAGAGTGAATGCCACTGGGAAACAATCCTACAGGTCCCGAATTAAGTGGAAAGTCATAGGGAAGTTGATCGTTTTAACCAGCGTTCCCCAAGACCATCCGTATCTCAATGACATACATATAGGCCCCCACCCCCACCTTATCACAGATCCAAGTAGGGAGAAGAATCCAATCTTTCATGGCAGAGTGGGGCAGATTAATCATGATATAGGGATCCAACAATAGTTTACTGGGGACTCCGTATCACATTCAATGCCCCTACTAAGCCTTTGGCCAGAGTTCTTTAGCTACATTGCAGCACTTCTCAGTTAGTCCTAAACAAGAGTGCTTTCAGTCAGCTTGTGATTTGCGACGAAATAGCAGGTCCTATCATCATCCATTGTGGAGACTATGCTATCCATGTGGACTTGTAAGAGGTTTGATTTCACATCCCTACTCAAACAGCTTCCAGAAGTTCTGTGATTCTCCTACAACATGCTACTAGCAGCAGATGAGTATTATTTTGGAGCAAGACATGATTTCACTTGTTGATCTCCTTTCTCCTCAGTCTCCTTGTCAATAAAAACATCTCCAACCTCATACCCTTTCAAATTCGGTAAACTAGGTCTGGAACCAGTGTTCAGGTAAAACCAATGTGTCCCCCATGAACAAGAATTGCATTCATGGAATGGTAGGTTCCATGCCTATTTGGCACCCATAGCTCAATAGCTAACTTTCTTCGACTCTTCGATGAGAAACAGTTGGCACAAATCACAATTAAACCTTCTGTTCCATGATAACTGGCATACTGTGCTAACATGGAAGAAAGGGTATCAAACAAACCAAAAACCTATGTGATCTTCTGTTCATTTGGATTCCACCTGGCCAATGACATTGGACCCTTGCCCAAGTGGAAGTTATCATGGACATTAACCTGGCAGAACAAGAGACAGTTTAAACTGCTCTCGAGAGCTTAATTAGTCCACTTATCTTATTAGTCCTGCCTTCTCACTACATTGGCAGTCTGCAGCAAAATCATTTCTTACTGGTGGACCCATGTATTTGCAATACTGCCATGATGGATCAATATTGCTTATGAAGCCCCCTGTTTTCATTACAAAGAACAGGCTTCTGTTCATCAGGATTTTTATATTGTTGATGATTCCCATCAATTCTGGACACTTAACTCAAGTTTATCAACAGGACCCAGTGCAAACAGTGAAGTGGTATTTCAGGAATATCAAGCTGTTCTTGAGAGGAAGATCACACCTCATTTTACCTCCAAAGCAGGGAAGGATGATCTGTTACCATAGACATTTTCATCCAGAATAAATTGTGCTATCTGTCCTTTATATCAGACTATACCCATCCCATGAATTTGCTTTGCATATTGGCTCACTAAGTTAGGACAGTCACCACAATCATTGTATAGAGTAAAACTCTTCTCCACCTTCATCCATGCCATGGGATGGAGATTGCATACACTTCTCCAGTTCTTGTCAGAGATCTGTCATGCTAAAATGATCAAGTCGATCTGGAGGAACATTTACCAGTGATACAACAGTTACCCTTCCAGATCGATTAACAGCTTCATATAGATGCAGCTTAACAAGTTAAGCTAGATTGAGGGAGGGAAAATGTTTCCCTTTTAATTCCTTTCCCTGACAGATACAAGAGATGTTTCTCCCTCCACCTCTTACCTGTTCTCTTTGTTATTATGATTGGGTAACGTATTTAAAAAAGAAACCAGGTTTTTCTAGTAAAATGTGTTTCTTCGAGAAATTTTGCACAACCGTAATACTTGTAAACCCTCCCTGAGCAGATATATCTACATAGAGCCTGCCTTATGCTCCAGTTGTAACTGAGATATTCATGGGATTTGGCGCCAATCCCTATGACAAGGGGAGATCACTGTCCAACTGCCACCTATTTTGGCAGATAACTTTTAGCTTCTATTTTAGCTAAAAGTGTTATCTGGGAGGGCAGGATTTGCAAGATAGTTGTCGTTCTCCTAAGGTATTATGATTGGTTAAGTATTGTCGAAGAAACATTTTACTGGAAAAATTGGTTTCTGTTGAATGCTAAATTATAAAAGCAGTATTACATTGCCTGCCATAAAATACATTGCCTGCCATTATTATATTGCTTTCACTTTTCCTGGAACTAGTTACCATGCCAAGGTTAATTTTTGTCAAAAAACAAGAACCAATTTCCAATCCAATACCTCAGTCACATGTGCCATTTGGAACATTGTCCTTTTCTTCCTTTAGGGGCCCCGAGTGGCCAAGTGGTCTAAAGCGCTCTCCGTTACGGATCACTGCCATCTCACCTCTGTCTGCGTGGGTTCGAGTCTAAGATTCGGCGAATGTGGATATGTGAGAAAGATTGCCAGTAGCTTCTCGTGGGTCGGTGGTTCTTTCCGCGGATTTCCCAGTTTCTTCCTCCACCATCAATACTGGCCGCCATGTATAACCTATCGTGTGCTGAAAAATGGCGTTAAGCCCCACACCAACAACAATAACTTTTCTTCCTTGAATGTCTCCAGGCACTTAAGAGTCATGCTAATTCATCTGTCTTTTGCCACAATTTCAGTCAGTCATATCCATTTCTGTGAATACCTTCAAGTTCTCATTGGAGTGGGACTATGTTTATTTTTGTTCTAGACCTCCGGTTACTAATTGGAGGAGATTGGGATTATCCTTAGAGTGGCAATAAGTGCCAGGAAAAGAGATAGCAAGATAGTAATAGTGGGTAAGTATTGAATCATCATCATCACCATCATCAGTCAATCCCTTAACCCAAGAGATCGTTGGGGCATCACAGTTGACTTTACAACCAATTCTCTCCATCTTTCCCTGTTCTCTACCACCCTTTAGGATAAATCTCCAGATCCCATGCCTGTCCACTCCTTAATGTTGTCTTCCCACCTCTTTTTCTGTCTGCTGCTGCTTCTGCACCCTTGCACTGTGCCTTGCAAGATTGTTTTTGCCAGCCCAGATGATCTTGAGACATGACCGTACCACTTCAGTTTGCGCTTTTTTACAGTGGTCAAGAGGTCTTCATAGGATCCAATGGCTTGTTGGATCCTGTTGTGGACTTCGTTGGTTACATGGTCAATGTATGAGATGCCCAAGATCTTGCGGTAGCATCTCATTTTGAAGGTTTGAATCCTCCTTTGTAGATCTGATGTGAGCGTCCATGTTTCATAAGCATACAGAAAGATGGATATGACAATCGAGTGCATGAGCCTTATTTTGGAACCAAACGCAATGTTGGTATCTTTCCATATTGGTCTCAACCTTGTTATTGCAGCTGTTGTCTGGCAATCCTGCAAAGTAGTTCTGGTTTGGAGCCCTCATCAGTGATAATTGATCCCAAGTACTTGAAGCTTGTGACTATTTCCAGCTTCTGTCCACTGACCTTTATTTCTGCCATTGGTGTTGTTTGTCAGTTTGTTTTTTTTTTGGCACTAAATAATAAATTTTAAATAATTAAAATTAATTTTAACACACAAAAATGCACAAACTACATTTTGCTTGTGCTTGTAGGTGATGTGGTTGGGTTACCCTGGTACAAGTGGAGCTTCCTACATGGACTACATAATCACAGATGCAGTTACATCCTCTATGGAACTGGCTGACCAATACACTGAGAAGTTGGCCTACATGCCTGATACCTTCTTTGTGGGAGACCACAAACAGATGTTCCCTCACATGTCCAACAAAATTTTGCTGGCCTCTGCTGATGGAACTTACCATGACAACAACATTGTTCTGAATGGGGTTAATCTGAAAAGCATCAAGGAAACTGCAGAAGTTGGGGTAAGACCAACCAATAATGGTCCAACAGTGATGTTTTTGATCAAGAATTGTCACAGTAAAAACAAAAACACATTTAGTTGTATGTAAAACCTTTAGGAGGAGGGGGAAAGGTTTTTATCTTGGATTTAAGCAATAATTTTGCAATGAAAATTTAACTTCATGGAGGATTCATCTGTCAGTTATTTTTTGTTGCTTTTATTTACATTTTTAGAACTTACCTGTTGATTGGCACTAATACAGACATATTCTTTCTCTAGTTCACTGGAGAGTAGAAGCATAAAGGATTGCCATAGCGCTTAGGATCCATTGTATATTGTGCTTATCATTGTGTTTCATACCAGAAACAGTAAGGTTTATAAATGGCCAAGATGAACAGCATTTATTTAGGAGTTATAAAGTATGGGTTTATTGCTTGTAGAAGCTGGTAGTAAAGTGTGCCCGAGGTGAAACAACTGATGAGGAAGATGGCTTTCCAGGGACTGTGGTATATGAAACAATGACTATACCTATCCACTCCCTCCTACAGACTATCAGCCAGAATGGTGTAGCACACTTCAGTGTCAGTGATGTTATCATTCAAAATGGTGTCACCACTAACCAGGTGAGAATTTGTTGATGTCACTAAATCTTGAATTTTAACTATTTTAATAAGCTAATGATAGGGAACAATGATGGCATTTCAGTGCATGCATTGAATGTCATCTGTATGAAACATGTTAGTAAAATGTGACGAAGTAGAGGTTTATCGGTTTAAAAAGGATACACAAGACACTTATTTCTCCTTTGAATATGTTTCCCAGTCAATTACTATAGGAATATTAGCCTGCTACCTTTCAAATACAGCCCTACTAAAAGATGAAATTATGTACTTAAAAACCCTCCTAATCACCCCGCCATGTGAGCATCCTTGTTAATATCTTACTCTGCTAAAGACCAGAGACACCTGGCAGTGCCTTGGGGAGGTAATGGGCAAGAGTTATTGCCCTGTGTCTATTGATATGACCAGAAAAAGACAATTTTCGTCATTTAGTAGGGATGGAGGCTTGATTTAGCAGGCTAATATTCCTATCATAATGTGATTGGGTAAGTATTCTTGGAGAAACATAATTTACTTCAGAAATTTGCTTTCAATCAGGATATACACTTCTATAAAAAAAATGGTCCCTTCTGTGTATCTTATTTATTAATGTAAATGAAATAAACGGTGGTCACAATGTGTAACGATTATTATTCTTTGGCTGCAGCCATCATGTGTCAAAACTTTGAATTGCATCTTTCAACATATTTTCCTCTCATTTTTAGACAAACAACAAGTGTGCCACTGGTGAGGAAGTTCCATTGACCATTATCATCAGTGCCAGGTCTCAGTATAACCTGCCAGAGGATGCTGTGGTTTACTGTAATTTTAACCAGTTGTACAAGATTGACCCACATACACTTGATATGTGGCTGGAGATCCTAAAGAAGGTACCAAAGAGTGTCCTCTGGCTGCTCAAATTTCCAGCCGTTGGAGAAGCCAATATTGTTCAGACAGCTGAAGCTGTTGGACTTGGAAGTGACAGGGTTATTTTCTCATCAGTAGCACCCAAGGCACGTAAAGCAGATAGAATTATTTTTTGTTGTATGTAAGATTGCAGATGGCATTAAAATGTAGCCAGGATTTTAATTAATGTAAAATCATGAAAGTGCTTCTTACACTTTCATTCAGTAACGTGACAGAGGCATTTTTGCAAGCTCTTTCATTGATTAAAAAAAAAATCATTGAAAGTTGAAGCGGTTTAACAGATTCTTGATTTTCAAAATGTTTATTGGGAATTCCATATTCTGAATTGCATTGACAATAGAAAATCACAATATAGTGGTTTTCTTTGTGGAAAAGTACATGTACTTCATAACCAATATCATAAATGGGTACATACAATATGGTTTCTCAATTGTAACTAAACAAATTAGGTGGAAAATGGGACAGAGCTGAAGAAAAAAGAAAGATGAATCTAATTTGTTTGAAAACTAATGTTTATGGTTTTTACTTTGCCAGAAAAATGTTGAAGGAAGTTAAGGTTCTGGAATTGTAGGTCCTGGAATAGATGTGCAATTTATTGATATATTTACTTGTTACTGACAGTATAAAGGTGTGGTTAGCTTGTAGGAAGATGCACTACAATTGTAGAGAATCTTGATACTTTTAATAAAATTTATACATTCAAACATTGCCAAAAATTGATGCTAGGTATTCTAATAACCATGGTCATTGGTTGGCATCCACGGTAACCTGTAGGCCCCAATGTTTTCAGATCTATCATAGTATCTGGTGTTCTGAAACCTTTCACAGGCAGATAGGTAAAAATAATCTGAAGGAATTTAGCAATAATAGCTAATTTACAGGTTTGGTGACTATACTGCATTTTGAACTGATATGCTGTTTACATGATTCTGTGTGGTCCCGAGTGGTCTAAAGCACTCACAGCTACGAACCACTGCCATCTCACTGCTGTCTTATGGGTTCGAGTCTCGGGCTCGGCCAGTGTGGGTATGTGAGAAAGCTTGCCAGTAGCTTCTCATGGGTCAGTGGTTCTTATGGGGATTTTCCCAGGTTCTTCCTCCACTATTGATACTGGCCGCCATGTATAGCCTATTTTGTGCTGAAAGATTGCGTTAAACCTTACAACAACATGATTCTGTAAATTCTGCAGGTACAGTAATTATAGGGTACTGCATTTGTATGGGAAAATATGAATTAGTTTTTTCGGAGTAATACTGCACGACCTTTGAAAGTGCAGCATTAATATGAAAAAAGAATTCACATTTTCCCATACGAATGTAATAACCTTTTTATTATATCGTCATTTTGTTTTCCTACCTAAGATTTATTAATATAAAGGAATACACTACAAGAGACAAAGTAATTAAATTTATGCTTTATTTAAAAATAAATAAACAACCATAAATTCATCCATACACAGTATTAATATGTGCTCAACATTAGTTTAAAACAATTCTCATATTGGTCTACTTAAACTTGAAAAATAGTTCTAAAAAATTCTTATATTGGTCTGCTTATACTTGAAAAATCTTTTGCAGTTGGTCTGGAATGGATGAATTTTGTATTTCTGTTGATCCAACTCAATTCTGCTTTTCTGTTTATGATGGACTGAATTTATGGGGTCACATCAGTACCGTACAGAGAATATGATTTCAGTTGGAAATGTCAAAATTGAAGTTCAGCGTGTATCAGGTTTTCCATGACATGGGTCATGTCATTCGGATTTGCTGAACTAAGAAAGTACATTTTGAGAAAATTCAAGATGCATAAATGACTGCTCCGGTGGCCTAAGTGATTAGAGCATCTGCCTCAGATGTAGGTCACGGGTTCGAACCCCAGTCAAGTCATACCAATGACTTACCAAATGGGACTAGTGGGCCTGGTGTCAGGATAATGTGAGTGGGTGGGGCATGATGCTACATATCTGCAGCAAGATGCCCCAGTGCTAGATATCACTTTAAACTACCACACTGCAGACATCATAGCAATATGACTGGAAATTTTTTAAAGCTATGTTAAAAATCCAAATAACAGAAACACACATTTGTGACTTAGTAAACTCATCCACATTGTTCACTTTATCATCTCTACTTTCAAATAGATGAAATGGCTTCTTTAGTTCATCCACAAACAAATCTAATTTCACAAACAAATCTAATTAACTTAAACCTAAGGTGTCTAGTAGATGAGTGCATGTTTTGTTTACAAAATAGTTCCTGATGCACTATATTTTGATGCACATGTCTTACAGTATTGAGGTGTTCCGTTTTGCGAAATACTGAATGATTCTGACAATGTAAAGTTAGTAGAGAAAAAATTAGTACATAACAGTTCTACACGAATTCTCCATTTTACAGGAGGAGCATGTTAGGCGTGGACAGTTGGCAGATGTATGCTTGGACACTCCCCTCTGTAATGGACACACAACTGGAATGGATGTATTGTGGGCAGGAACTCCTATGGTCACACTGCCAGGTAAAGGAGTTGAAGCTTCCTTGATTTTACTTTGAAAGACTTTTTCTGCTGATAACCTGTTCCTCATACTACGTGCTGTACTTACAAGCAAATCATGCTTTCGCAAAACTTTTGAGCATTTTGCATATATCAGACATGATTTTTCTCCACTTTAAAGCAGAATTCCGCTTTTCTCCTGACTTGAATCAGACTTTTCTTGATATAGTCGGTTTTTCATATCATCTCCAATCCGGTTTTTTAAAAACGGTCTGTCCAGTCCATTCCGCAATGACCCTTGTAAAGTATTTGTTCCATATATTAGTTAGCACATGACTCTCGTGAAGAGTATTCTGATTGGTCAAAAGTTTAAATTCATCCAATGAACCTTCATGTAATGGAAACTGATGGCAATGAAAAGAAGAAGCATGCTTGCAAAACATTGCGACCCAAGTTGTTGAGAGAGACCATGACACAAGAAGGTGAGATAAAGGTTTAAAAAACGTAAGGGAATGGCTGGAGCAAAAAGTTGACGGAAATTTAGTTGGTCAGTTTTTATAAGAAAACTGAACACTAGAGGACTTGCATTTTGTGACCTCTGCAAGAAAGGTCTGAATTACGGTAATCGCGGTTGGAAGAGTTTGGAACAGCACCTACAAAAGAAGCTGCATACGGAAAAATTGAAGCTCAGAAAGCATCTGGAAAAAGTGCAGTTAATTACTATAAGAAGAAAGATTTCTTGCATGAGAGAACAGATGTAGTCCTCTGTCAGAATGTGCGTACTGCATGTCGCCAGTACAAGCACTAGTTTGAAAGGAAAAGGCTCTCATTGAGAAGGAAAAGAAATGATTGCACACTGAGCCAGAAAAGTCAGTGGTGACAAAAAGGAAGGCTAAAGAAGTCTTTGCCAAAGCCGCAAAAAGATCCTGACTGGCATATCAACAGGTTCTGTCCAGTGGAGAAAAAGACAAGTGAATGTATGGGATTATTTTTATATAGTTGATGTCCTTGGTTTATTTTACAGATTTGTTATGAAAAGAGAGAAGTATAATATGTTTGCTGCAAAAATTGACAAATTAATGTGACTTTATTACGATGTGAACACTGACATGCACATGAAATAACTTCAGCATCATTAGTATTGGAGAACAAATCCATGTGACAATAAATATTGTGAAATTATTCAAGTCAAGTTGAATATTTTTGGTAAGTTTATTAGTTTTTCAAATGATTATTTTGTTTCATATTATGATCATAAGTTGCATCAGGATCAGTTTTTTATGATTGTAAAATGAATTTTTGGCCAGGGGTCAAAGGGACCCCCAGATTGGGGGCACTGCCCCTCGAGACCCCATTGGAGGAGGACATCCAAACCCCGCCTCAAATTTTTTCAGCTTTTTTTATGGAAGACCAAAATCATGTCTGATATATATATTCCATCGCTTGGTATTACCTGTCAGTGGCTAAGCTTTTTAAAGATTAACAGCCTGCATGATAAAGTCACACACACTATGATTTTTTTGTATCTCAGCTAATTAAATGTTAATATTGGTCTTCTTCCATGCAGTCATGTTCCATGCTGTAAAATTTGCATAACAGTTGGTAGGATATGGACTACTTAGAAGAGATAACAATGCCTCTGTTGATTCGCATAACTTTTTGGTCATCTCTCTGTATTGTAATAGACCTGGGGCTCAAAAACTCTAATAGGATGGGTAAAGAGGGTGGTTTCTCTTGCATCTTAAATTATATATATTGCTAATATCAATGATTACAGAGTGAATTTGAACATTTCATTGTGATTGGAAATGTAGAGATTATGACTTACCCTGAAATCTGTATGCAGTTGTACATATGTGTCAGGTGTGATCAGCAGACATAGCAACTGCACTGTCATCAAGTTTGATCTTGAACATTGTTAAATACTTGTACAGTCTTCTAGAATCTTGCTTAATATGAATTTATCACACCCAGAAATTTGTTTATCACACCTAAATTCCCATCCACTCAGCATTTGAATAGCACCAAGCTTGACAATTTCATCTACTGAGGCTGCAGAATTTGTCTGCATCCATGATAGCCAACACTAGATCACCTTACTGGTTCAAAGGATTCCACTAGGGTTGCACAACTGCTGGTACTTGATACTGGCGAGGACAGAAAAAGTCGGTACAAGGCCAGATTTTACCATGTCCAAATGCTAATTACCCATTATCATCAATGCATGGTTTATCTTTTGCATAAAGTAGGGAAAAATTATGTTGATAGCAATGCTTTAAAGAAAGAAAAATAAAAGAATGTGTTTCTGACTTTACAGGAGCAGTTTTGATAATAGATTCCACGAATCAACAGCACAACATTAATGTAATCCCTACTCAGAGTTTCCTCTGAACCTTCCCATCTCATTTTCGATATTTTGACATTTATTGACAAAAGATAGAATTCGACTCCACATCATAATAGCAAAATAGAGTATCAGCTTACCAACAAACTTAAATGGCCTTGCATCGATCCATCCCTACATAAAATCAATAGAAAGATGCTTTATTTTCTCAAAAATCGCAATTATTATATTCATTATGTCTTCAATCCATTGATGGTCAAAACAAAACTACAATGTTGATGAAATATGCTCACTATTTGCATTGCTAGTCGCATGACTTAACACATCTTACAGCCTACATGACTGTGACTAGTCTATGCTCTTAAAATAAGTAACAGAAAAGAGTGAAGACAACAAGCTTTGTAAAACTTAACAAATAATTTATTTCCCTAGAATACAAAGTGAAAAATAAGAAAAAAGTACGTATGGTATTGTGAATTAAATCCAAAAATAATCCAGAAATTAAAGACACAAGTCCTAGTAATGAAAAGTCCTGAATAAAACTCAGTTCAAGCCCTGAAGAGATTTCAAATTGAAGGCAATGACATGTCTGTTATGGCCTGCGTCGTACTGATGTGTCAACAGTCTCTTTTTGAATCACAGAAATATTATTTCAGGTTTGAATTCAGTATAAATTCCAATGAATGTCTTGATCCACTTGCATTGGATGTAAAACTTTTGTATGTATTTTAGTGGTTTTTCGACAAAAAATTCCCATACAACACTTGCTAGAGCGGTTCTTCACTACTTTAATGAGATACAAATGTTTAGATTCAGTGTATGCTTCTGTGACTGACATTAGATTATTTGACATTGTATTCAAACATTTTCATCTTCAAAGAGTGGCAACCCTCATACAAAACAAATGGAAGAGATGAGACGGTATTGTGCCAAACATGTATAAGACACACATCTGACTCCTGCATATCTTTTGAAGGTTGGAACATATTCTTGTCAAACGTATCAACGTCCAACTTCAGTGAAAGCAATATTTTCATGTGAACTTGCTTAAGCAACCTTTGATTATATATCACCAGAGTAAATCCGAGTTTCTAAAAGAATGCAGTTTGTATATTAAAACTTTAACCTATACTTTAAAGATTTTTTATAAACAAAATTTATTTACTTCTATATTGTTTTGTGTATCTTGTCAAAAATTTTAACTTCTACTTTTTATCTTGATGGACTGTCTGTTTGCATTCTTTTGGAAGGTTTATCTTCCCCTTTACATTATTTAGATGTTACATTTAATCAGCACTTTAAAGCAAAAATTGTGCTGTTAAACTATACATTAGTTATACATCTAAAGGTTTTAATGCTAGTCAACACTAAGAATGCTTGCAAAATAAATATTTTACAAAACATATCACAGAAGACTGTCAGCTCAATGACCCAAACTGATTAACATTTGTACTCTACAAATAATGTGTAAATAACTTTTAGTTTTGGTCTGGTGTTTTTGTGGCACAGAAGAACTTTAAAAGTTATATTTGGTCAAGACAAATAAAGTGTCTTGCCTGAAGATCCAGCATGGCAACATATCTAGCTTGATCTAGTTGTGGGAATCAAACTTCCCTTCTGCACACTGAGCCAACCTGATTGATGGATTCCTAGTGCTTCTCAAAGTAGCACTACTCAGATGCTTTGATATACCATTAATTTATCATCAAATTGGGGATATAGTCACACCAGATATTATTAAGTAAAACTTGGCTTTACAAACACATCTAATCAAACATAATTTGTATTGTGAATACACTCATTTCAGCAGCAAGATAAAGATGCAAAATATCACTTTATCCATCTTGCTGCATGTGTTTTAGTGTGGTGGGCAGGGTTTTGTTTGCTCCTTTAACCTTTCTTTCTCTTGAGTGATTTGTAACTGATATTTATAGTTGCCATCAATCTGATTAAAGGCAGATCTCCACTGTCCTACATGAAAATTTGACAGGAACCACGTAGGGGTTATGTTCTGGTGACCCTTAAATTAGCCAATGGAAATGCATCTTTCAAACATCTGAAAGTGAATCAATTTGTTTATGCTCCTCAGCCACACTGCTCAGTCTCCCAAATGCGAAGATATAGGACTTCATCTGATTGGTTGATTAAATTAGCGGTTATGGTAATAACATAGGTTACCAGAACATAACCACTAAGTGGTCTCTGTCAGATCTTTATGACTGTGGAGATCTGATTTTAATCAGATTGAGTTGCCATTCATTAATGAGTGAAAGTTATTAAATACATAATACATTCCTTGTTCCAGCTTGACAGAAAAAATGTGGAGTGTTGGATTTATACATAATTAGAGGCATCAACAAATAAAATGTCTTTTTTTTTCTATTACATTTCAGTTTAAAATTAGAAAGACTTGAATCGGATATGAATAAACATCATACTTTTTGACAAAATTTGTGTCATTAGATATTGACTTTTATCATAAAACTTTTGCGTGACAGCCTTTGCAATGCCATCTAAAACGAACATTTTCAAAAAAATCAATAGAGTAAAAATAGTTTAATGAGTGCTGTTCTCAAGTGACTTTGGACATGAAAAATCATAGTTATAGGTTTTTGTATTAAACAGGAAGCCAGTTCTCGGCATTTTCCTATCATACCACATTATATACTAAAAAAAGTGTCAGTCACCACATATTGTTTATATTATTCTCCACACTCCACATGGCCCAGCATGTTGATTGGTCACTAACTAGCTAGCCAATGGGACTGATCATTTATATTGGAACTTTTGAATCATGCATAAGCCATACTTAATGCAGATCATTTTAAAGCATCGAATGTCATGTCTGATGTATATGATTACTTTACAGGTGAAACCCTGGCTTCTAGGGTTGCCTCATCTCAGCTGACAGCTCTCGGTTGTCCAGAACTAATTGCTGTATCCAGAGAAGACTATGTAGACATAGCTGTGAAACTAGGATCTGACAAAGATTAGTAAGTTGTCCTTGAATACAGAGAAAATCAGAACAAGAAAGATGGTTTTATTTCTTTGCAATAAAATATATGTTGACTACAGAAGGTAATTGACCAACCTTACGTTGCAAGATCTTGTGACTATGTCATCTTGGTAACCATTTTACATTTTTTAATTCAGTGTGTTTTATTATTAGTGAGCAAGTGAAATAATACATATTAAACAGTTGCTTGTGTTTATCTTTGCCATATTTAGTTGAGAAACATTAATGGTAATAAAATTCTTTGAGATGTGCATTTTTGGAAGACCTCCATTTAACCATTCAAATTTAGAAAGACTTAAAGCATGTGACAATTATCCAGATCTACACAACCATCAAGCTTCTCATGTTTGAACACTTGGCATTTATTTACTTTTTTCCAGTTAGACAAAAGATTATCTCCTGTTCAGATATGCTTTGTTTATAGATAAATCTAATTTCTTTTACCTTTATTTTTAGCCTGAGAGCTTTGCGAGCTAAAATTTGGAAAGCAAGAACCAGTAGTCCTCTGTTTAACTGCAAGACGTATGCTTCCAACATGGAGAAACTGTTCTGGAAGATGTGGAAACATCACGAGGCTGGCAACCCACCGGATCATCTTGCAGCATGAATCTCTTCAAGAATTATATCCGTATTCTGCCAGGTTTATGGCTGAAAAACTGCCTCGCTAGGCTGTGAACGATCATTGGCTATTAGCAGGGCCCAGTATGTTCTACATAGTTGGAATCTAATGCAAAGATAAAAATGTTAATATAGACAAGAACAAGGATTGCAACCTGTTTCATATTGATGCATTCAGTTGTATAATCAACTTGAAACAAGACATTGCAGGGGCTGTAGCAGAAAATGTTCAAGTCATTGTTTTGTAACGAGTCCTATTCCTTTCAACTAGATCTTTGTATTTCTTGCTATTTGTATTGGCTGGTATAAATTTGATGTGGCAATATTCATATAGTGCATCAGTTTGGAGGTATGTAACATCCAATTTAGACAGGTACATGCTCACTTGCCTGATGAATTGAGAGATAATTGGCCTGAAGAGAATTTTCTATGTATTTTAATTTGTGGCAGGTGATTCATTTTAAGTAGTTTATTTTTTTAACTGTTATCATGACCCATTGTCTTATTCATCCATTTTATAACCCCTAAATAATTGTTTGACATTGGAGGGAATTTTAATGAACATAGAGATAATAGACTCTAGGTCAAGGAGCACATCTGTGGAAAGGAATTTAATGTTTTATTGGATATTTAGACTATTATGGCTGTTCATTTCATTATTGTAAATACTGCCATTCATTGTTATCTTGTATAATTACTTCATGGCAGCATGCATTGTGTGTGTGTGTGTGTGTGTGTGTGTGTGTGTGTGTGTGTACATTTACATAATAACCTAGGCCTATTCACATTTACCCAAAAGTGTTAATTTTGTAATGTGTTTGTGTGAAGTTTGTCGTTTCTCTTAGGTGCATTGCATTGTTACAGGAGTGAGAAATATTTTAGACCTGAACATAACAATTGATAATTCTTGAGGATTAATGTGTGCTTACTCAGTTATAATACCATACCTATATCTCATTTTTCTGCAATACATAATTCTTTGCTATTGTACTTCATCTATTTTTCTGCATCTCTCTTGTCACAATTCAGCACATTTCATACACCAGCCATGTACATTTCCTACCACTCGTCATATGGTCATGATGGACTAAGGAGAAAAAATTTGTGTCACAGAAGCATTCTATCTGGTATTGACCAGTTCGGTGGATAATGCACATGTCAGAAGCATTTATGGCATAAAAAAATGTGTAAATATGTATAGAAAATACAAGAAGTCTTGGAAGCATGTCAGCTTAGTCTGAAATTTTGTTTTTATTGTTTTTTGTGCATGTTGTGAATCCATGCAGATTGAACTGTTATATTTAATCTGAAATTATGAAAAAAGAACAAATAAATTCTAAATATCTAATGCTGCATTCTTTTCTTTCTTACGTCATACTGTGTAGATTTAAGTATTCTCTTGAGGTCAACCTAGCAGAGAATTAATATTTAATACCATGAATCGGAAAAACTTTTTGGCCTTGGTTTTACTAAATTTCTCAACGTTTCCTCAAATTCAGAGTTTATATCATCATGCTTGTGATACTTTTGAAAGGGTTAAGAATCTTGTTGCTTAGAGTGGAAAGGATGACAAATAACTAATTTTGTAGGTACCTCGGAATCACATTCTGGAAAGAAGGAAATTGGGGAATTTTCAGACGACAGTAAATTCACGAATTTTCCTCAAACATAAAACAAGGCTCTTTTCAGCAGAATTCATGGTTTTTAACTATATTTTAATCTTTAACAGCTGAATGTTCATTGAAAAACTGATTGTTACGTGTAGGCTCATACAAAAGTAACAAAAGAAAAGAGTGAAACTAACAAGCTTTGTAAATGTTAACAAAATAATTTATTTCCCTAGAAAACAATGTAAAATTAGGAAATACGACTTGGGGGTTTGTGAATATAATTCAAAAATTAATCCTAGAACTGAAAAATATAAGTCCTATCACTAAACAGTTCTAATTGAATCCAGGTTCAAATCTCTATGAAATTCCAATATGGAAGGCGATGACCTCAGATGAGGTCATTGTACTGATGGCAACAGATCCTCATTGAATAACAATTTATGATGTTCCCGTTTAGAATTCCAGAATAAATTTACACTGAATGTCTTTGTCCCAGAACTTTTATAAAATAAAAAAAAAGCACTTGTATAGTTTTCTAGAGAATAAATTATTAAATTCCAAAAAATAGATGCACTTCAGAACAAGCTGGCATCAACAATAGAAACACCTTGAGCTCTCAGGTGTAGGAATACAACTGACTAAATTTCACGAAGATATTGGTATTAAACCCAACTAAAACATCATTTCAACACTCATGATGGGTCACATGATCACTTAATCATCAACCGCGCAGTAAAGAAAATGCCTTTTAGCATGTATGCCAGACTAGCCCTATCTAAGACTCAGATTCTCACGCTGGAAATGAACACGTAGGCTGAACATGACCTTGGTAATAACTAATCGTTTTCACTCGATGTTTACAAAAACTATGAACCAAGGTGAGCTAAAAATAAAAATGAAGCAAACCTTTGCATCAAAACAAAAGACTGAATTTACTGGGAAAAATATCAAATCCAGTAAAAATAATCATTACAATAAAATGTAATGAAACAAAAATAAAAAACTTAAATTTAACACACAAGCAATTTAATTACATATTCGTCACACTTCCCCCATAAAGAAAAAGAAACATTTATGTAATAAAGCTTTCTTTTTACCATATGTAAATTATACATGAAGTTAAACAAAATTAATTCTAAAACTTATGAATTCTACAAAGTGTACATGAAATATTTCTATACACGGGGAAAGTGCATCTGCAATCAAATTGTCTTTTCCTTTGATCTGCCTGATGTCAAGATTATATTCTCGCAAAAACAAAACTCCACCTTAATAATCTTTGATTTTTATTTTTCATCTTGTCGATGAAAGTTGGGGGGGCCCCAAGTGGTCTAAAGCGCTCTTCGTTACAGATCACTGCCATCTCACCTCTGTCTGCATGGGTTCGCGTCTTGGATTTGGCCAATGTGGGTATGTGAGAAAGCTTTGCCAGTAGCTTCTCGTGGGTAGGTGGTTCTTTACGGGGTTTTCCTGGGTTCTTCCTCCACCATTAATACTGGCCGCCATGTATAGCCTATCGTGTCAATGAAAAATGGCGTTAAACCCTACAACAACAACAACAACAACAACGAAAGTAAGGGGTTTGTGATCACTAAACACAACAACCGGATAAGGAGCTGAACTAATGTAAACTTCAAAATGCTGTAATGCCAATATTAAAGCCAAACATTCCTTCTTGATTGTTGAGTAATTTCTTTGGTGCTTATTTAATTACTTGAAGAAATTACACACTGGGTGATTAACACCATTTCTGTCTTCTTGAATCAATACTGCTCTAACCCCAACATCATTTGCATCAACAGATAATTTGAAAGATTGATTGAAATTTGGAGCTGTGAGAACCGGGACACTTTTGAGTATGGCTTTTAACCTGTCAAAAGCCTCCAGACATTTTTCAGTCCAAAGAAACTTGTTTTTCTTACTCGACTAGTTTGTCAGGGGTTCAGCAATATTAGAAAAATTGGAACAAATTTTCCGATAGTATCCAGCTACACCCAAAAATCACATCAGTTGCTTTTTACTGACAGGCACAGGGAAATCAGAGATAGCCTTGACCTTATCATCTATAGGTTTAACTTGACCATGTCCCACAATATGTCCTAGAAACGTTACACAAGCACAGTAAAACTCACTTTTGGATAAATTGATTGTCAAATTTGCATCAGTGTGTATGTCAAAGAATTTCCTTATCGTGGCTAGATGTTCTTTCCAGGTGTCGTCGTAGATGATGACATCATCGATGTAAGCATCACAATTATCTAGACCAGAGGTAATCATATTCATCAAGTATTGAAAAGTACTTTGGGAACCCTTCATCCCGAACGGCATTACTTTATATTGATAAAGTCCATCTGGAGTCACAAATGCCAAAATTTCTTTTGCCCTTTCCGTTAGTGGAATTTGCTAAAATCCTTTCAGAAGATCAAATTTGGTGACGTACTTGGCATTTCCAATTTTATCAATACAGTCATCAATTCTTGGTAATGGAAATGAATCTGTTTTTGTCACACTGTTCACCTTCCTATAATCACCTTCCTATAATCAGTGCACACAATGAAAGTTTTATCTCGTTTCGGAATAAGTATACATGGTGAACTCCAATCACTTTTACTGGGCTCTATGAAATCGATCTCCAGCAAATACTGAATTTCCTTTTTCAAGTATTCCTGTTTGAGAGGGTTCATCCTGTATGGGTGTTGTTTCACAGGTTTTGAATCTACAGTTTCAATGTCATGAAAAATTTTGTTTGTCCTCGTAGGAATATCTGGAACCAAATGCTCATATTCGAATAATAACTGTTTAAGTTCATTCCTTTCTTGTTGTTGCAAATGTAAAAGTTTCTGGTCCAGATTTTTCATAATTTCCAAATTCCGAAGATTTGTTGCTCCAAGATCAACAGAGTCCGATTGAATTTCTTCACTTAAATCCTCAGTTTGTGGGACATGTACAACTAAATTAATTGTATGATTTACTTGGCTATCTCTTTCAATATACTCCTTTAACATGTTAATGTGGCCAGGTTGTTTTTGTTTTCGCCTCCCAGGAGTATTTATGATGGAATTTAAATCATTTGCTTTCTTTTCAACCGTGTAAGGACCATAATACTTGGCCTGAAGGGGATTTTGTGGAATGGACAAGAGAGCTAGAACTCTATCACCAGGCTAAAAAGTCCCATCCCTTGAGTTTTTATTATATCTTGATTTCATTCTGGACTGCGTAGAGTGCAGATTTGCTCTTGCGACCTCACAAGCCTTTGACAACTTGTACTTAAAATCAGTAACATAATGAAGAAGATTGAGCTCGGTATCTTCATTAGAAAGAGGTTTCTCTTTCAACAACTTCAATCGTCCACGCACAGTATGTCCGAAAACTAGTTCAAAGGGACTGAATCCTAAAGATTCTTGAACTGACTCCCTAACAGCAAACAAAAGTAAATGAATGCCTTCATCCCAATCTTTAATCTCATCCAAGCAATATGACCGAATCATCTTCTTTAAAATCTGATGAAATCTTTCTAAAGCCCCTTGGCTCTCAGGGTGGTAAGCAGAAGATTTAAATTGTTGAATGCCTAATTCGTGCATAGCTTGCTGGAAAATTCCAGACATAAAATTTGACCCTTGATCCGACTGGACAGATTTGGGAAGGCCAAACTGAGTAAAACAAACTTTATCAAAGCTTTTACTATGGTTTTGGTTTTAATATTCCTCAAAGGAATTGCCTCTGGGAATCTTGTTGACGCACACATAATGGTCAACAAATATTGGTTGCCTGACTTGGTCTTAGGTAAGGGATCAACACAATCTACCATAATTCTGCTAAATGGTTCGTCAAATGCAGGAATAGGTTGCAGATGAGCCTTAGGTATCTTCTGATTAGGTTTTCCTACCATTTGACAAGTATGACAAGATCTACAAAATTTACAAACATCACTTTTGATTTTTGGCCAATAAAAGTGAGTCAAGATCTTGTGATAAGTTTTATTTATCCCTAAATGACCAGCCAGAGGAGTTTCATGGGCCAAACTAAGTATTTCCTGTCTGTAAGATTTTGGAACTACAATTTGATAGTTCACTGACCATTCGTTACTAGCAGGTACATCGGGAGGTCTCCGTTTTCTCATAAGAATTCCATTTTTAATGAAATAACAGACAGGTACTTCAGTGGCTTCAGTTTCACTAATGGCCATCTGAACAAACAGGAGATCTCATGACCTTTTTCCTGTTCGACGACAAGTGATTGTCGTTTATCACCCTGATTAGATAAAAGAGAATGAGTTGTTAAAAGAGGATCACTGTGATCAATACTTTTTGATTGATCCAAATTAGGAGTGAAAGTGACCTCATAAAAAGCCTGACCAATACATGTGTCAGCTAAAGGAATATTTTCTTTATCAAAATCATTCTCAAGAGCTTTCTTTGCCATAGCTTTAGTAACTGCACAAGCTGGGTATAAATCAGGGTATTCTTTTTCAATAGGAACAACTTTCTGATCCAAAGAAGGTTTGTCAGTTACAAGTGCATTAACCACAACCTTGTCTCCAGCTAGGTAGTTGCCTAGTAACAAATGAATGCCCTCAACGGGTAAAGAGGACACTATACCGACTGTCACAGGTCCTGAAACTAAGTCTGATGACAAATTTACAGAATGGAGAGGAACATTAACAAGACCGCACCCTACTCCCTGAATGAGAACATTCTCATTAGAACATGACTTCTCAGGAAAACGCAAAGTATCTGACAATAAAAGACTCTAAGAAGCTCGAGTATCCCTTACAATTTTAATAGGGATAGGATTGGCCAAATCACCCAAGAGTGATATAGAACCCTTCGACATGAAT
>JAECUM010005258.1:0-22871 GCA_016617855.1 Megalonaias nervosa
TTTAGCCCTATTCGGAAATCGTAATAGAAAAATCCAAAATCATATATAGTGGTCCCCCTCATGAACGGCCCCCCCTAACCAGCAGCCACCCAATCTTTGCGGCCAGAATCCCTTGGCACCACCGAGTTTGTGTTCAAAAGTACCCCTCAAGAAAGTCCACCCCGCTAACGCGAACAGTGGCCACCATATTTGTGCACAAATGTAAAATTTACCCCTCACAAGCAGCCACATTTTATTATTAATTTCTCCAGAACCAATATTTAATTACAGTGAGGTAAGTAATCCGATTATCTTTCCCAATGTCTGTTTCTGGATGTCAGGTTTTCGTCACTGAAAGAAGTTGGCTAAAGTACATGTACCACTAAGGTTATTATTATATCATGAATGCCGATGTTTGCAGGAAATGGGGTCAGCAGTGTTGTGATATAGCTTTGGGATTCACAGTGGATTTTTCTTTTTTTTAAATTGGTGATTACAACTGACATAATTGTCAAGATCATAACATGGTCAGATAGGCTAAAAATAGATTTTGTGGATTAACACACACACACACAGAAACAATTAACATTAAACAATACAGGGTACCAGAAAAAGACAGAAAAATCACATGACAGTTCATGTATCACTTCCTGTATAATAAGGCATTTCATTTACAAACATTTCATCTGCAAAATTAAATTGCAGTATTGTACGATTAGCCACATAGGAATAAATCATTACAAAACTTTAACATGTCATCACGTAAACAAAGAAATAATACTTTAGAAGAAAAATAAAAGTTATTTGACTTGACGACAATGGGGAGAGTTCACATGCCAAAAAATTAATGTTGGGAAGACTCAAATAAGCAAGAGTGTAAAATAAGGAGAACATTCTGTAGCAGTGGGAAATGGAGTAAATGGAAAGAGAATTATTTTAAATATGAAACAGCATATGTACCAAGACTCGAATAATGTTTTTGAATGGTTTTGTAATGCGCATGCCAAAAATACCCCACTCACATTTCATACCTAAGAATACGAACTATTAGTTTATGTTACCTTGAAATAAATGTTTTTAAGACAGGAAGAACATTTTAATAATTAATGCTACTTTTAAATGAAGATATTAACTGCTTTAAGTTATATGTAGCTTTCCTACTATATACACACATACATACACATCTCACAAATATAGTGCCCCTCTGGAAAGGCCACCCATCTTATAAGGCCACTTTCCCCGGTGCAGAAGGGGTGGCCGCATATGAGGGGGACCACTGTATGCATGTTTATGGCTAAATTCATCAAAGTTCATTTCTTACTGTCATGACATGATAAATAAATTTAACAGGTCACATTCCTCCAGTAGGTTAAATAACCCATAGTAACAACTTCAACACACAATTTAGTCATTAAGTCTATAAATGTATTTAACTTAACCTCCCCCCCCCCCCAAAAAAAACTTACATTTTCTTACAAGTCAACAATAAGCTTTCAGTTCAATCAATTAGTGTGTGAAATTTCTTTCATGGTCATTTATATACATGTACATTATAAAGTCAAACACATGATCTAACGTGCCCACAACTATGATCATCATCTATCATGAGTATGGTCATAAAAGTATAAACCTCAAACAGCCAGTTAGCCAACCCACCCATAAACAATTTTCTTCATAGACCTGATGATAATATTCTAGTCTTTATTGATGTCCCATGAACCTGCATCAGATCACCTCTGCATCATATGCCATCTCAACATATCAGTCCCTAACACTCCATCTCCGTTTGCTACAGAGAGAAACCTCTGTATCATAAATAGAATCCAACTAATGCATGACATCCAAGCAAACCAAACAACTTTGGTACCTACTACAGCACTACAACTTGACAAGTGCTTGCATTTACTGCTTGACAAACATTCCTCAGAAACAAATGTGCAAAGTATCAATTCAGAAGTGTTCTCAATGGTATAGCAGTGTTTGGGACCAGCTTCACACTGCTAAAAGAGAATGCCATAAGGCTGAGAGGATTTGGCTTTTAACCAGCCTCACTATTCAAAAGTAGATCTATGAACCTGCTAAGACAAATGTCATAAACATAGTTCATGCATAAAAATCAGCCTACTATAGTATTAAGATCACTGCAAGTTCCAGATGCAATGAGCTCTTCAAGATTACAAACAAGTTAATGTCAAAGAATAAATGTAAACCACTTCCAATGACCCTCTCTCCAGTCAACCTACCAGAAGTGTTTGCAAATATCTTCCATGACAAAGTTCAATCCATTACAGATAAATCTGACAACACAATTTCAATTGACTCATTGTCACCATACAGTTATGATAGAGAATATACATGACAACCTTTAACAGTATATGAACCCATCTCTATGGATTTGGTACATACAACTGTGATGAAGAGCACCCAAAAGTCATATCAACTTGACTTGATTCCGACATCACTGCTGCTCGAGTGCTTAGATTCAATATTGCCTTCACTAACCCATGTTATCAATACTTCTCTTATCTGGGGAATCTCTATCATTTTTCAAAACTGATATTGTTAAGCCTCTGCTGAGGAAACTGACACTTGACCAGAATGATTTAAAGAACTGTTTTTAACCTGTAGTTCATTTAAAAAAGTTGTTCTATCCCAGCCTGTATCTTATCTGTATTCAAATAGTCATTTTAGCAACCTATAGTCTGCATATCGCCCTCACCATAGTACTGAAACTGCCCTTCTGAGAATAGCTAATGACCTTCTCTCTGCTTTGGATAGTGGAAAGACTACTTTCCTCACCTTCCTTGATGAGTCCTTGGCATTTGACACAACAGATAAGGATATATTATTCCACCATCTCCAGCATTACTATGGTTCAAGTCCTACTAAGTCAACAGCACACAGTGTCCGTAAATGGAAAACATTCCAGCCCAGTTGATATATGTTTCTCTTTTCTCTGCCCTGTTTTATTCTATACACTCAGCCTCTCTCAAGTGTCATAGATCGATATTCAGTGTCTCAACAACTGATGATGACACTCAAATACATAGTGTGACCCCACTATAGCATGCTCACTTATAATACAAATTCGGATGATATAGCACAATTGAAGCATGGCTCCTGAAATTTTATATATATTTTTGTACACAAAAAAATTAATATTTTTTCAAAGTTCTATAAACAATGTAGGAAAAATTTATTATCATTTTGGGATAGAGATCATGTATGAATTAGAATACAACCTGATCAATGTACAATTCAACCCTCAAAGTGGTCACATTTCAATATGTGTCCAAAGCCAATATTTAATTCATATGACAAGGTAAGTAATCCAATTTTCTTTGCTTATGTCTGTTCTGTGTTTCCCAACGTTGTTTTCGTTATTGAAAGAAGTGTTGGCTAAAGTACATGTACCAGTAAGGTGAATATTATATAATTATTTATTAACACTGACACTTAAAGGCAATGGGGTCAATGTTGTGATAGAGTTTTGGATTTCACATAGCGGATGAGTTCTTCTCTTTGATGATTACAACCGGAAGCAAATGTCAAGATCATAACACGGTCAGGATAATCTAAAAATAGATTTTACATATTAACAAAAAGAGAGAAATTAACCTTGAACAAAACAGGGTCCCAAGAAAAAACTAAAAAATCACTTTTTAAAGAAGGCATTTTGTCTACTCTACAAAAGTTTCATCTGCATAATTTAACTGCAATTAGCAAAACAGGAATAAATCATTATAAAACTTGGATATGTCATCACACAAATGGAAAATTAATACTTGAGAAGAAAAAGTAAAAGTTATTTGATGTGATGACAATGGGAAGAGTTCAAGAGTTCTTGCCAAAAAAAATTTATTTCATGTTGGGAAGACCTGAATAAATTACAACATAAAGGAAGAATATTCTGCTGCAGTGGGAAAATGGAGTAAATTGAAAGAGAATTATTCTGTATGCCAATCAATGTATGTACCAAGATTTAAATGACGTTTTGAAGGGTTTTCCAGTGCACATGCCAAAATGTATGTTAAATTGAAATATGCCTATTCTTAAGACAAGAAGAGCCATTTAATAATTAATGGTACTTTTACATGAAGATAGTAAATGCTCTATAAGTAAGTTATAAGTAGCTTTCTTACTACATACACATGCATATTCCTCTTGCAAGACCAATAAATGGAGCCCCAGAATAATTTACCAGTGTCTTTCATGAGCATCAAACTAAAGATGCAGCATTTCATCAGCATGGTCAAGATTTCTTTATGTCAAACTGAATAAAACCTTTTTTCAGGCAGGCACTACATGTACTAGCAATTCATTTTAGAATGCAGGAGGAGACTAAATTTAGTGTGGCCCCAGACATTGGGTGATCTTTTCTTTTTTCAGTTCTTGGATGGCTGTGCGAACAGATCCATTTATGTTATATACTATAAGCTTCAAATCCATATTATTAAAAAATTGTCTGCTATATTGTCATAAATTATCTCTTCAGAAAGCAAAGAAAAAGCTGTCCTTATAATTTTGGTTTCTTTCCTAATTCGGAACACTACTGAAAAACAATATATGCATAAAAAAGAATTAAATCAGTAATAATCAACTGAAGAACATCCTCTGTGCCTCATATCTTACATTAATTAAAATGGCTATATTGTTAAGAAATGGTTGTTGCTTCTGATTTCAGACAAATGTTGGAAATATTTCCGAATCTTGACATTTCCCAGTCTTGGAATACACCACTCAGCACTACTAAGAAGTACTATGAGGCTCTAACTAGTCTAAGTACTAGAAATTGGGTGCTAAGAACATTGTAAAGCATTAAATTACCCAAGAAAAAAACATAAATGGTACTTAAATCAATAAATATTGTTAACAAGGACTGTAACAGATACAAACATATTTTCAGCTTCACGAAAGACAACTCTGTCTAGGCTTTATTTTACTAGTGTAGATGAAATATCAAATATAAGGAAAACAAAGGAACAGAATGAAAAAAAAAAAGAATAGAAACAGACAAAAGGAAACAGGAAAGAGAACAAATAAAAAATACAGCAACAAAAATTGAAGAAAAAGAAAAGCAAAAAAGAAACAGGTATTAGACAAAAGTAAAAAAGGAAGAAAAATTTCTTTAAAATATATTTCAGATACCTTAGGGGATAAAAGTATTTTTTAAAACTTGTGTACAAATAGGTCTAATTTGGCAAGACTTTCATTTTTTCTAGCACAATCTGTTTACTTTCTTCCTATCTCTGCATTGTTACTGTCTTTACAAATAAAGGGCACATATTAACTTTCAGACACCATTAAGTACTATTAAAAAAACACCAAAAGCACTAGAAAGCAATGTTGTAGAAATTAACACTAAAATCTTTTGCAAATCACTTCAATTATGTTAAAAACATGCATGGTATACTATAAAAACTTCTCTTTAACAGTTGAAGGACAATTCTTTATACGCTTAATCAATGTATTATTATTTTTATTATAATTATTAAGTCAGCATTATGTCAATATTTTAAAAATAAGAGAATTACTTGATGTTAAATAACAGTCACTATAAGATTTATGAGATCACGTTTCAAGACAATCTGTACGAATTTAATGTTGACTGAAAACCATATATTAAACTGAAATGTAAAGTTCATCAGCAATCATAAAGCCAGGGCTGCTATTCAAAGTGAATGGTTCTGTCCTCTGTTTACTGTTTTGCCATACATCAGAATATAATCTAACAACAATAGTTAATTGCAATTACTATGCATGCTTTTCAGTTTTCTCAAGTGTTTTAAAACGTTTGTAGTACCAAATCATACCATTTAGTGTTTTAAAACGTTTGTAGTACCAAATCATACCATTTAGTGTTTTAAAACGTTTGTAGTACCAAATCATACCATTTAGTGTTTTAAAACGTTTGTAGTACCAAATCATACCATTTAGTGCCTTAAAACGTTTGTAGTACCAAATCATACCATTTAGCATTTTAAAACGTTTGTAGTACCAAATCATACCATTTAGTGTTTTAAAACGTTTGTAGTACCAAATCATACCATTTAGTGTTTTAAGGCGTTTGTAGTACCAAATCATACCATTTAGTGTTTTAAAACGTTTGTAGTACCAAATTATACCATTCAGTGCTTCTTAGTGTCTCTTGCAACATCAAGTAAATAATTTATATTTATAGATTTTAAAGAAAATGTAATACTATGCAGGATCCATTTTCTCCCTGTAGGTGTTGTTTAATACTGTAGGTGTTGTTTAATAGTAGAGTTTTTGCTGAAGAATAATTCTGTACTTGGAAAATAATGTGGAGTAACAGAAGTACAGTAGGCCCTTATGAAATGGTGCATAGAAACACCGAAACACTGAAACGCAATATCATATATATGGATCAGGGTCAAAACAGACTGGTACCAAAAGAGCCCTTGGCCAAAACGGACTAGTTTTGAAAAGGCCCAGGCCAAAGAGGCCCAACCCCAAAAGGCCCATTTATGTATCAATTACTAATTACTAATATAATGTATACTAAAAGTAACTAATACATAAATATAAAGTTCTTATGTTTTATTATGAAATATCTATACTGTGCAGTAAAGTAACATTGTGCAGTATGTCACAATCATACGTGGGTGATCATGAAATTAATTGCGACACGGTGGGATAGATCAACAAGAAGAAAAGGTAAAATGTCTAATTAGCATTAACAACAAAAGACAAAAAAAATGCTAATGCAATTTTAGATTTATAAATCTATTAATATTTACAACAATTAGTGATAATACATTAATATTAAATTCTAATATCAAATTCTACACATATACCTTACACTACAACAATACTGCACATAATGGCTGTCAAATAAATTTAACAGTACAATATAGTATGCCATTCTAAAATAACAGCCGCAGATAAGCACGAACTATACAAACATTGCTTTTGGTTCCAAAATAAGGCTGATGCGCTCACTTGTCATATCCATTTTTCTGTATGCTTGTGAAACATGGACGCTCACATCAGATCTACAAAGGGTTCAAACCTTCGAAATGAGATGCTACTGCAAGATCTTGGGCATCTCATACATTGACCACGTAACCAGTGAAGAAGTCCACAACAGGATCCAATGAGCCAGCAGATCCTATGAAGACCTCTTGACCACTGTACAAAAGCACATACTGAAGTGGTACAGTCACGTCTCAAGATCATCTGGACTGGCAAAAACAATCTTGCAAGGCACAGTGCGGGGACGCAGAAGAAGAGGCAGACAGATAAAGAGGTGGGAAGACAACATTAAGGACTGGACAGGCATGGGATTTGGAGAATCCCAAAGGGCAGTAGAGAACAGGGGAAGACGGGGAGAATTGGTTGTAAAGTCAACTGTGGTACCCCAACGACCTCTTAGGTTAAGGGTTTGATGATGATGATGATGATGATGATGATACAAACATGCATGCACAGATATTCACTTTTCAACAAGAAACCTTACACCACAACAAAACTGCACACAGTGGCTGTCAAAGTTGATGGTACCATATAGGATGCTATCCTAGAATTGCAGCAGCAGATAAGCACCAAACTATAAAAACATACTATAAGAATATGCATACATTAATATTCACTTTTCAACAAGAAACTTTATGAAATGACAAAATTTCACACAACGGCTGTCAAAATTATCAGTAAGATGCATTCCTAGAATAACAGCACACATTCAATCATAATTTCCATGCCTTTGTTTTTCTAGTGTAGATCACAAAACATAAAAAAAACTGGGTAGACAAGAATGTTGAAACAGTGTTACAACACGTGATTAAAAATGTGGCTATCTGAAGTCTCATAAGTCTCATAAGAACAGATGATTTTATTGGTCATTCAAGAAAAGAAAACAATCACATACAGATCTTAAATTCATGCTTAAAAACAAGTCCAGTTATGTAACTGTACGTGTGACACAAAGTTCAAATATTTTGATTTAATACTACAGTCCTACCCACTTATATCGACAACACTTATGTCGACAAGCCGCCTATTTTGACAAAAAAGCTAAGTCCCGGTCCCTTGGTCTACTATTACTACCAAAATTGTCATGCTTATGTCAACGTCGAGATAAAAAAATTTACGTACATGTCGACAGAAGCCCTTGGTCCCAGCTTGAACAAATCCTTTGTTTTCTAATCATTTATGTCGACAAGCTGCCAGTTCCGACCCATACTTTGTTCAACATTTAGTTGATCTTGCCGCCAGGCTTTAATTTTACCACCTTATCATTTATGTCTACCAGATGCCAGTTCCGACCCAAACTTTGTTCAACAATTAGTTGATCTAACTGCCAGGCTTTAATTTTCTCGCCTAATCATTTATGTCGGCAAGCGGCCAGTTCCGACCTGTACTTTATTCAACAATTAGTTGATCTTGCCGCCAGGCTTTAATGTCGCAGTCGGATAAAAAAAACAAGCTTTTGTTTGGTCCTATAAAGTTGGCCTCTCGCAGCGACTTAAATAAAAGCAATGAAATCTGATCTGATTCTTGCATTTTCCAAAGTGATCGGTGATTAAAACAAGTTTATTGTGCTGTGAAAGTTTCCTTTTTAACTTTATTTATATTTACAATGGCTACCAACGGCAGTGTAAACGCAGATTAAATTTACAGTCTCTGGAAACTTAATATCTGGCTGTTAAGGAAGTTGAAGGTGGGGCATCTCACAAAGATGTCTGTGAAAGATTTTAAATGTATTGAGCTGACATTGTTACAATATTGTATTGTAAGAATCATTTTCTTTTAATACCTCATTAGCATGTGTCAATGTATACAATATTATGCCTTCATTAATCATATCAGCCGCATATCTCTTGTTCGCTTTATGTACTTTTCACGATGACTTATGTAACTAAATACACGTACTGTTTAAACCAACTTGTTGACAGATTTTCATTTCCCTGTGAATAGCCCCATCCCCTTGGTAGCCTCAATAAGATGGGAACAGACTGACCAACATCTAGGCCAATTTAAGTACATGTACTCCAAGCATGTAAATAACAACTATGCAACCATGTGCTTATGCCGACACTGAAAATCATAGTGAATGTTTTTCATATCAGGATGTGACTGATGCAGTATTTTATTGTGAATTTTATTACACAAAGGTAACCAAAACGTAATTTGTCAATACACAAGTGTATTTCACACTGGTTTTGCCTTCATGTAATCAAAATTTGCATTGTTTGTTTACTCAAAGTGTAAATGCTACTCACTGACAACAGGGCACCCCTTACTGACGAATTTAACTTTTATCTTTCTGTCAGACCCCCCCCCAAAACACTTATCTCGACATCCGCCTATGTCAATAATATTTCCTCTGGCCCGAGGATGTCGACATAAACGGGTAGGACTGTATTAAAATACCTTTGCCACAATATTCTTTTGGTAGCCAATCAAAAAAATAATTAATAAAAAAGAAAATGACAGTGGTCTCAAAACACATCCTTGTATAGCCCCCAGAATACAATCAAAGTATTCAGTTAAACTGTCACTTTACTTTACTAATGACTGCAACTTAGACCCATTGTTTCAAATAGTTCAAAATGCCTCAGTGATACTTTCTGAAGCAAGACATATCCACAATTTAACATGTTCAGTCCTGTCAAATGTTTTAGAAAGATCTACATATATACAGTAAAACCTCCCCACTCCTTTTCAAACATGTATTTCTGTATGAGTCATTGTAGAGTAAGTTATCCATAGTGAAATATCTCAGCACTTTTCAGCCCATTCACATAAACACTGGTTTAAAACATAGTCAAAGACCCTACACATAGCATAATTATATATATATATATATATATATATATATATATATATATATATATATATATATATATATCCCTAAATTTTTATAAGGATTGCCTAAAAAAAACCTTTTAATTTAAGGCCATATAACACCTTCTCCAATTAACTAGGTAAAATGGCAGTATTAAAAACTTTGACCATATTAACTGTACTATATGATGCGTTTCAAACATACTGGCTAAGCCAACTTATACTGATTTAGCTTTTATTTAAAGTCTGAGTGAATATTTATTGAAGAAAAATAATAATATTCAAATATCAACTACAGTTTCATTCAGCTCTGCATCATGAATGATAAATGTGTCTGTAGCTCATGGAATTTTCATGTTAGCACCTCCAAATGTAGCTAAAATCATGTAATTCATCTCGCACATAAATGATATTGAATCATTTGTACCAACATATACAGCAACATCATTCATTCCATACATGCTGAAAAAAAAAATTGTCATTGAAAATAAAATCTGCCATTTTGCAGTTGTGGAAGAGTCCATTTTTGATACAGGACTAAGGACTAAGTGGGTATGGTAACTGTCACATGCCATAAGTATACCAACACTGTCTACTCGTTAGACACATCAACAGATATTAAGTAGATATTTAATAGAGTTTAATGTTACCGACATTGTTTGTCTTATACCTGTGGCACACAGTGACTCCCATAACCTGTCAATACTAGGCTCTTTCAGGTGTGCTTAAATCAACGTCTCATATCTTCACACATGCAGATAGATATCGAGTACACTTTGACTACAGCATTAGGAATAAAACCTTATCCATCGATTGCTTTGGTAAAATCAGCATTCCAGCTGGGAATGGGAATACTCAAATCTGAATATTAATTTACTTATTTAACAGTATCAATCTTTTCAAATAAAGTAATTAAACTACTCTTAAAAGTTTGATTTAAACTTTGTAATCACCTGCTGACAAGTGTATGATGGGAATAGCATAAACACATAGACCTAATTTATGATAAAATACTCATATTTTTTCAGCTTTGCTTTAGAAATGTATACCTTTCTGTTCTTTTGTGATTCTGGGATGATTTTCAAAAGAGCAATGAAGAAGAAATATATGTATCTTTATTTTTAATACAAATCACATTTATTGCCCAACTTAGTTCTATCACATTATGCCATTTCATTTGACAAAATATTATGGTGGGCAATGCATGTGGTCAGTGTTAATTATCGTCCAAAAAGGTATCGCAGTACAACCCATTTCCATGGTACAGCAGCATTTAAACACTGTTGTTCATTTACGTCATAATGCATAACATTTGAATAACCATATGTAAACAAAATGTCCAGAACCTGACATAGTGTTGAATATACAAATTTTGAATAACTCAATTTAGGGTAAACAAAATTACAGATTTCCTTTATGTGCACAAATTTAAGTAAGTGAACAAATTCATTCATGCCATATCCAATTTCAGTCCATTTCTTGTACTCTTCAATCATAAAATCATGCCAAGCACAATATCTACAAATTGTCTGCTCCACATTTTAAACAGTACAGGCAGAATTGGTGACATGTTTGACACTCTTCAGTTAGAACTGATATCTACCTTGAGGAGGGGGGGGGCATTAAGGGTGAATTGTCAAACTTGTGAGTTTTTTTTCAGTGTGGGTTGTTAGGTTTGTAGTACAAATTAGAGCTGCATACTGTGAAACATTTTTTATCGCTTATTTCTCAACCTACTTTGATACGTACCATAAACATATTCAACAAACCAGAAAATATTAGTCGACTTGAGATTAAGTATAGTTCAGACAACAAATGTGCTCCTGAAAATCATAGGATGATTCACTGTCTTACAAAGAAATACATTTACTTAACACATTCACATACACTATTAAATAACTAAAACATTACATGTGGGGGGGGGTAATCTTAAACTTTTTTCAAAGTTGTATTTCGGACAAATCTGTTTCACAACAATTTATTTGGCTACTGCATTGGTATATGTGCCACATATCAAACATGTGATTAAAGGATCATATACAGAATTACATTTGTCACCATTAATTTGTGACAGATACAACCTTCTTGTAATAAAAAGATAACTTTTTTAAAACAATTTTGTCATGAATATCATTAAAGTCATAACAAGATTCATCATGAACTTCTGTACATTCCATTCTGACAGAAACTACCAATGTGCCGGTACAGTGAAAAAGTACCATGGTATGTACCACTGGAAACAAATACCACAGAAAACCTGTACACTGGTAATACTGCACACCTCAAGTGTAAATGCTAGTTAACGAACCATGTCATCCCTTTAAATTCATAAAAGGTGTTTTCTCGACATTGGGCATACAAAGTCAATTAAAGTTGGAGTTCTCTGTAAATATGCCATGTAATATAACATAAAAATATCATAAATCAACTTAATTTACTGGAGTTACTACTATGTCAGATAAACCTCTTGATTGCAATTATAAATTTAATGTTGCTTTTACATAACATTTCTAATTTTAAAATATTGCTTTTGTTTTGATGCTGTACTATTGACATTCACTGTATTTCTCACCCTCTGTGGCAATAGGACACTCTTTCAAGTGCATTCTGTTAGAGGTCACCTCAGAATAAAACCTCAGACTTTTGCAGTCTGGTTGATCAGAAGTCAGTTGTTGTTGTTGTTGTTGGGCTTAACGCCATTTTTCAGCACACGATAGGCTATACATGGCGGCCTGTAATAATGGTGGAAGAAGAAACCGGGAAATCCCTGGAAAGAACCACCGACCCACGAGAAGCTACTGGCAAGCTTTCTCACATATCCACATTCGCCGAATCCTAGACTCGAACCCACGCAGACAGAGGTGAGATGGCAGTGATCCGTAACGGAGAGCGCTTTTGACCACTTGGCCACTCGGGGCCCCATCAGAAGTCAGAAATCATTCAGTGACAAATGCACCACATGGTGATTATTGATGCAGTGGGATAAAATTCAAAAAGGTATGGTGAAACTTTCCAGGGGGTGTTTTTTTCTAGCTAGTACTGTAGTAAGAGGACGTACACAACGAAATTTCTGGCTAAAATTGCGTTCAACATTCCACTTCCATTTCGTCACATTATGTCATGACGCTGACACGTACCTATGACGTCACAGAGGAACCAATTTCAACTTTTATCGACACTGTAACATTTTGTGATACAGATAAGTATCCATGAAAATGTATTGTTTTGCCAGATTTCAGAGGTAAAACAAAACTAGTGTAGCCTGGTCATAGTCCTACAATGTAGGACACAAGACCCTGATACAAGTTTGTTTTTGGCGACCCAAAAAACATGTGAGGGGGTGGGGCGTCTTACATTTTATGACTAAAGTAGACCATCTGAATAAAAATGTTATCACTCTAGATCAAGGACTTGTCACGAAACATGGATTTCATTTCTGAATGAGCAATTTCTTTTGGTACATGTTGTTATACCGGTAATTGTACCCTACTTTCGAATTCGATAACAATTCACACCCACCCCGTTAAGCACACTTAAAGACACCGCGAAAGCACTTGAAATCAATAGTAAATGAGTTTTCAAGCTCTTCATTAATATGGTGAACTTAAATAATGCGGGATAAGATAATACAACCAACTGTCGATACGTTATGCATTCGCATTGGTTTTTAGAACAAAGGGAGATGTAGCGCTTACGTTGTACTTCACACGGTTGAAACGGTGGCAATGTTCATTTTCTCTCCTCCAAGTTTATCTCGGTCCGATTGCTCTCTCTCTCTCTCTCTCTCTCTCTCTCTCTCTCTCTCATTTTATGTAGCAGTGAAATTGGGGTCAAGTGCTGTTTACCTCGTGTAAGTATTATCTATTCTTTCTAAGAAAAAGGATTAATGGATTCTTTTGAAGAAGGTGAAGATAGCAACGAAAGAGTATATGGAGCGGATAGCAACGATAAAGTATTTGGAGTAGATAGCAACGATAAAGTATATCGACTACTGGCTCATTGACACCAAAATAAATATTATACAGTTTTGTCTTAGATGTGAATGTAACATTTATAGTTGTTTAAATTATGCTATTTCTCATTATTTCTCAGGTACGTTGAGCATTTCAAAACTGCATTTAAGAAAACAGAACGCCCTCATTCACATGAAAAGAACAAGATTGGTACTTCAGAAGCATACAAATAGAGGACGCAATAGTACTGGCATGGAACAAAATTGTAACTCAGCTTAATATGCAAGAAATGTGTGGAAAAAGAAGGAATTAGTTTGTTTGCTGCATAGAATTTTCTGTTGCATTGTTTGTTTTTTAAAGTGTATTTTTAACATTATTTTGTATATGAAGCGAAGTACTGATTCTCATAGGACAGAAAAGAACATAGTTGATAGCTCACTCAAGACAGTTTGATAAGATAATAATGAAGAGTATGATGGAAGTAAAAGAAAATAAGACTCCCGTATTCACTCAGTCCTGTATTTAAAAAAAAAAAAAAAAACATTGACTCTTCACAAAAAAGTAGCAATGGTGCAACATGCGTGTATGACTGGCGCAGTATGCAGTTGTTACATTACATCTTTTGCGCAAGTCTGAGAAAAACAGTCCAACAAAGGTAGTACTCTTCTACTTAAAGGATAAAAGCAGACCCAAAATACCCGGATGCCCAAAACCAGATCCAATAATTAAGGCTGTTTATTTTGCAATGTCAATTTAATAGTGAAATATTGAAATAGTTCGCTTTATTTTATCGAGAAATAATACAATTACTAGCACATTGGAAAAATATCACGAAAACACGGCCAGTGCAGACACACACACACAGACACAACGTACACACACACGTATATATATATATATATATATATATATATATATATATATATATATGCAATAAACTGACAACGAACAGTGCAAAACTATTATCAAACTAGCCTGAGCGCTTTCGACTCTTAATGAGTCATTTTCAAAGGCAAATACATAACATAGCCAAGACAAACAAATAAAACACAAAAACCGTTGTGTTTGCAAAACTTTACATGGCTGTTTCTACAGGAATCAAACCTTTAAATGTATTATGCTTCAACTAGTTTATTTCAACTTGTTGCGGATGCTTGAAAATATTTTTATTGACCTAGAAATCGACGAGCCATAACGACATCTGTTGTTTTACGTAAATTTATGTAAGCGGAAATTATATCCCGGATATTTTCTTGTCATAGTAGTAATTATAGGCTATTAAGCAAATTTAGAGAATTATTTAAAAGAAAATTTGTCGGCCGCAAAAAATAAATAATTTCATGTGTGCATGGCTGTCTTTTTCTAGTCTTCTTGGTTTAAACCGCTTGGTTTCAATGTTCTAAGGCAGCGTATCCAGTAAGATTCCTTTTCTTTCCTGGTTTCGGAACTCAAATTTAATTCTTTTTAATAAAAAGTTAAAGTACTATGTTGCTTGAAATGGGGGGAAAAAACAGGTGTATCTAATCGATTGGGTGAAGAACTCAGTAATCTGAAGTTTTTCACCTACAAGACACAATATAAAATATGTCCGTTTTTCACTCAGGATAAGAATATTTTTATTTTAATGTTGAAATGTATTGGCAAGCAATATGTATAACATACTGATAGCATATTTCTTAATGTGTCCCTCTCGATGTCGGCAGTTTACCATTTAGGTTCTAATATGTTTTGTGTATATTCCGCAAAAAATATCAGTAATAACATAGTTTTTCTGTCTAATTGAAAACAAAACAGCAGACTTAAAAAAATGAAGAAAAAACTATATATATTTGAACTTGGTTGGTTGCAAAGCGGCCATACTTACCACTACAACAGGCTAGCGTCTAAAAATACCTCTTCAGTAACTAATAATGTATTTCACACGAGTGATCGAGTGATGTACACATTTATTTCACTTGGAAAATCCAGTAATTCACGGCCTCACTCCCCAAAAGACTGGTTACAAGTAACATTTAACGATCTCTGTTTTATTTTTTTAAACCATAGACAATACTCAGCTTATTTAACCTGGACAACTTGGTTTTAAAAAGTTTTGTCCACCAACCAAATTTTAAGAGAAACGCCTGGCTCATCTGGTCTTTGACATTACCCCCCCCCCCTTCTGACTTTCATCCCAGGTCACTGGTCTTCAAACTTTGCTAATAACAAAACTTAAGTGATTGACCCGCATACGATACCTCTGTTCAGGTTCATTATTGAAGTTTTTAGTGACTAAAATCCTGGTTCATTACCACCCCCAACCCACCCCACCCCCACACACAGGGGTATTATTGATAATTTCTACATACGGGCTATATCAGGCTTGACAAAAACATTTGGTTTACTCAGGTTTTATCCCTCCTCTTGCTTACAAGAGTCTAATTTCGTCATCGCAGAATTTCTCAAAATGGACCTGGGAAAATCTTGGGAATACATTTCAACATGTTATTGGTTTGAAATATTTAGTTTCGAAACTAAAATAGCAGGCTATAAGGATTTTCTTCGCTATCAAAGACAAGTGTCTAAAAGAATAAATACCGAGTCCATCAACATCTCGAATGAGACAGATAGCGGTGTTTGGTTGAATGCCTGTGATGACATTAATGTGAAATTAAAAATAACAGCAAATCCACTAATTCCGAAAATATTATGGCTCAGGGGCTGTCTGTTTATTTATATTCTTTTTTTTTTCTGAAAGCAAACTCCAACGCTAACCTTCAACTTTTTACAAACATTTCTTCAGTCTCAGTGGTTTTAACATTTTTCAGGAGAAAACCTTGGCGCAGCGGTCGTCCAAATAGTTTTTACAACAGGGCAACCAACACACCATACAATATATGATTAAAAGCCCTCGCCTATCCCTCCGATTTTATTAACTACATGATTAACTGTGAAATTATTTTGCAAAATGCACACCTAAGTGACAAAAAAATCACTTATTGGTAATCATTAGAAACAACAACTACAAAACTTATCGACAGAGGCGACGTCACATTTCTTTGTGGATCTTTATTGCTACTCTCCGCCGTCGAAATGTTGTGTTCCTTTTCTGCATACACTTGAGTTGTATCATTGATTTGAAACATTTAATTTCATTCCACGATTATATTTTAATAAATATGTTGTTATTTAAATAAATATGTTGTTACTTTAAAAAAAAATAAATACAGTGTTAATTAAATAAATTTGTTGTTTACTCTATTTAGTCAACGTTGCATATGTATCACATGTTTTCGAAGAAGTAATTTTGAAACTGTGCAGTGAAAACTTCATGACCCAGATAATATGTGAATGTGTAAATCAACAGAGCGTCGTGGAGTCGGTCAGATCATGACTCACATATCCTTATAAACTAAACCAAGGTCATTACTACCAACACTTAAAAGGTCAATATCGAACGTTTAACAACGGTATTCTTATAAGAACCCACATGGTCCCATTGCCCTGAATCCATGCAGCTTCAATAAATTTTCCCGATCGAAACTTCGGTGTATGAAACTAGCACGTGACGAGCATAAAAAGATGGTTAAAATGGACCACTAAGAAATAACTAAAATTAAACTGGCACGAAAATAAGCGACAAAAATATTGTCATTATTTTGTGTAATAAATTCTGTAATTACATTTCCAGAAGATGCTGTTTTCAAAGTATATTAGTTTGCAATAAGCCAGTTTCGCTTATGTTATGACTGATGGTAATGTTAGTACATGTATATCAAAGATCTAATAAATAGATAAATAAATAAATAAATGACCTGATTGTGCAAACATCCATTGATAGATATTTAGTACGTATGAAAGTGAAATAATAATTAAGTTGACCAAAGTAGCAGATTTTATTTGGTCAAGCTACTTTGTATTGGAGTATGGGTCACGGGAAAATGAAGTAGCCCCCAAGAAAGGGCTGAGACGCAACCTTACACACATCAGGCATAAATGATAGGATATACTAAATATTCTTACGTGTCCTGACGCTAAAAGAAAAGTCTATAAAATCCACCACACAACTGCTTATACATTTAGACCACCTTACCGTACTCAAGTACCTTGAGATTTATTCCGGCAGATAGTACAGCATGAGGATTTTGTTTAAGGCCTTCAGAGCTAATGAATATAGTAAATTCAAACAATATCTTGAGCATGCGCAAATAAAAGGAAATGGCACATCAGCATTTGATAAGAGTTCAAAGATAAATGATGTAAACAGGTTCAAGTCAGAATACATTAAAGGCAACTATATCTAAATTCGACGTCCTTTTGTCTGTCATTTAACGTATATAATAAAACCATTCGACTTTCGGTTTGATTTCTAGGCAAGAATATAATAATACTTCATTGTTTTGCGACTGTTGCAGTGATGACCGGTTTTATAATCCGAGGGCCTTAATATTAAAATTAGTCTGCATTTTGCTTGTTGCATTAACATAGGACCACGGTGATAGCGTGATTACTCCTCCTCCTCTGTTCTAATTTCGTTTTGTTATCCTTTAAGAAAAATGTATTTAAAAATATAATAATCACGTAATAGGAATCCTGCGAGACTGTTCTAATGGTCTGTTTAGACACAATGCTGCAAACAAAAAATATGAGGGATTAAAGTTAAAAGTAACGTCTTTTGCTGTAATCTAAAGAAACCTCGAAATCTTGACCCAAAAAAAATTGAGCGTGAAATAAATGTGTAGTTCGCCATCAGTAAGATTTATCATGCATAGCGTGATACCAGCCTAAGCGATACTGACGATGATGTTCCCCTTGCTATGATGCGTGACACCTACTTTGTTCTATTCAAGAGGATGTTGATTTCTTGGATTATGTTAATTCTGATTGTGACACTGACAAAACTGTGATACCAACAGTTGAAGTGAAAATTTGTTGTACGATCAGGATATTGTTTGTGAAATTAGTGATTACCATGAAGCAATTGATTTATTAACAAAGGCGATTTCTCATAAAAGTGATTTCTAGGATTTACCGGCTGGTATCTGTTCATGCATGTTGACACTTTCAAAGGACATTAAAACGTGCTGGTTTATCGTTATTTTCACCACGACGTGTATTTATATAAAAATATATTATTTGAAACCTTTATTACTATTATATACCAATTCTGCCAGTAATCACAGTAGTATGATTAGTACTATAGTATAAATTGCATACTACATATATGTCGAATATCATCGACATGGACTTCGAGAAAGAAAAAAAATACAAAAACAAAAGAACAGAGAAAACAACAAATGATGGATTGGTTTGCATATAACGTTTATGGATCATAAAATTCTAAAATCCTAGTCCTCTGTGAAACGTGATAAACAATCATGACTTTTCTATAGAACAGTTTCCGTAATCTTTCTACGGGGTTAGCATGTCCATAATGCCAATCATCTGTTTGAAGTTTGTGTCTTGGACAGTTTATGTTCAGTTCTCTTTATTCTTCAACAAGAATTCAGAACTCAGAAATCATCACACTGGTTTTTACAAAACTATACAGATTACCAAATTATAGACTTACTGTTAGGCAATACTAGTGTGCAGTATTCAATTCTTATTGCAAAAAGCATATTGACAAAATTCAAGTATTATTGTCAAATTCAGTTATAATAGTGCACGTTAGCAGGCGAAACATATGAAAACCAGTCTTGAGAACAATCTTAGCCTATAGGGAATTCATCTAACAATCAAATGCAACGTCGGTAACGAGTATTTTAAAAAAGTTCCCTGAAGCATACCTCCGCAAGATTCAATATAATTTCAAATAATACCGCTCCTCCTCACACTAAATATTATATGTAACTGCTCGCTTCAATATAATAATCAAAATACGAATTCCTTCGGACTATATTTTGATGGCAGATCAAGTAGTGCAATCAGTATCTTAGATAGTCTTCATACACGTACTAGGTAGCAACCTCATGACGAACGAATACTGATTCAGAATGTGTGTACTACGAGCAATGGTCAGTCTTGGAATACAAACGTTGATAAAACTTACAACTGCTAATTTTGCAGGATAGTCATAATTCGTATTCGGTGAAACTAACTTTCGAAGAAAGAGAAATTATGCAGAGGAGAGAGACTCCAACAAAGCACTGGAAATTTACTAAACACAAATCGTCTATTGCATTTGATAATCAAAATCGTCTGTTGCTTATAATAATCAATCGTCCATAACAAAACTGTTAGCGCATAAATATATCTTACCTTCTTAAGTCAAAGCATCAAACTGAGGTTTGTTGTTATTCTTCAAAGACACTCACAATAAGATCGCTATACAAAGGTTCTAGGACATTTATATCTAGATTGTATTTAAAAGTTAAACTAGAAATTATCTTAAATCGACATCCAGTGTCTTCCCTACAATATCGGAACAAAGGACACCAGTGATATTTTGAAGAACAAAATGTCGTAACATTATTCCACTTTCTGTATAATTTCTAGGAGAGACTTCAATAACTTGCTCATAGCTATTTATCTTTGCAGTGATTATTGATTTTCTCATCTGAAGGCACACCGATGTAAAGAGGAAAAGTGAAGTCATGTGTGTCGCATTTGAATAAGATTTATGGAATCTTCTTCATGTATACACATATGAACAAGAGTAGGAAATCTTACTCAGGGTATATGACTTGAGTCCCTTGTACAAATCTTATTTCCTAGGGTTAGATTTTCTCTAGCCTGAAAACATTCCCCCAACCTCCCAGCCCCCACCCAAAACACAGTCATCATTTCGACGAAAAATTACATATACAAGTTTTTTTGTCATAGAGCCGAACAATATGTGCATTGACCGAAGACGTCATACATGAAGAACATGGATATGTCTATCCATATGGTAGAATATAATTAACTTTGTAAGGCGGACAAAGAACAATATTACACCAATGTAAACTAACAAACATTATATATTAATCTCTCAACGTTAGTATTTTATGTTAAATATGTGATGATGTAAATTTATTTTAATTATATTTAAATTTTTCATCTTCATACGACTTAAAATTTAACATAATAAAAAGAAACGGATAATTGTATTAAATATTCATCACATTGTTACGACTCAAAGGTCTTAAACTAAGTAACATAAAAGAACGAAAACCAACAAGTTAATTAAAATATATAAAAAAAAAAATATTTATTTCCTAGACTGCAAAGTGAAAATTTAGATAAGAACTTACAGTATTATGACTTAATTCCCAAACAGACATAAAAGTTCTACCACAAGTCCAAATGTATATAGTTCCAATTGAATTCCAGTTGTGTTCCAAATAAATTCCATAATTGAATGTGTTGATGTGCATGTATTCTCAGATGTGCTAACGTGCCAATGGCATGGAATGTGGCGATGGGTTATCAGTGTGGCGATGTACCACAATAATATAATCCAAAATGTCATTGACTGAATTCACTATCATTAAAAAGTTAATGATTTTGTCTAAGAATATTAATGAGCATTTTGTAATTCCAGTGAAAAATTAAATAAATAAATCCACCCAAATTAAAAACAGAACACAACAATACGACTGATTCCATGTCGGATGTTAAAGTAAGAATAAATAACTTTGAAGCAAACAACATAAACATAAAAAGCGAAGGCACAATAATAGAGCCTCGAAGTAGAACATTTTCCTTTCTTAAACATTCTAAGTTGTCACCAAGATTAGGAATTTCCAAGTCAAAAACTAAAGTCTTACACTCCGATGCAACCACACATGTTTACCTCCGTTAATAATGATCTGAATATTTAAGCTGTAATCATAGAGAAATATTAGCTATGTATTACATTGTTTACAAAATAACTATCACTAGTCAGGTAGACCATTAACTTGACTTTGGACAAAGGTGAATTACAAAATGCAGATATACATAACATATAATCATGCAAAAAAGCAAACAAATAACTCAAATATACTTTACATGTAGTACCTACAACCATAGTGCGGAAGAAATCGTACAATGCTAAAACGAATCTCGCCAGTAATATTTAGGGCAAATAAAATTTATTCTGGTTACTTTTACCAATTAGATTAACTGGAAATTAGATTAACTGGAATACGTTGTATCTATGCCAGGTAAAAAGAATATTTCAATAACTTGTTATACCATTCATGTAATCAAAGATCGTCACTCCCAGGTCCAAAGAAATCATTAAAAGGTCATCATTATCAATCTTTATTTCCTCTTTCCAAAGATAGTGATACAATCATAGGAAAAATGGGTACAAACATAGGAAAAGTAATATAAGAAATGCATACGTTATATATATATAATTAACATAGGCAAACATAAGAGGTCTCTTAGAAGCACAGCCTCCCTCTGAGAATTCCCATTCTCATTACATTTTCTGCAAAGTAAGGCGTACTCCTGTGAAACCGAATATTTAATAATGTACATGTCATCAATAAGTTTGTACAGTAAGTAATATTTAATACGTTATGTTATAAACAGAGTACAAGGACATACGACTGTCACGTTTTCTACGATCACATGTGTTCCAAACCTTGATAATTTCAAAATCAATCTTATTATTAAGAAACGAATCCGTGTATTACAGATGCAGAAAACACTGAAGCAGACATTTTACATTTTCTTAGTATTTTGGGTTCGTCCAGACCTATACCTTTGAGAAATTCCCTACCCAGAAGATGTTGAATAAATTCCTCATCTGATATATTATGAAGGAACACACCAAGACGAATGTCAAAACTAGTTAAAACATGTTTCAGACATATTTCTCTTTGTTGCACAGTGCTTTGACAGCAAATAAATACATGGATTATTACATCCATGTAAGAACAGCTGCAGTGTTTACAAACTCGTGTGGTATTAGTTGGAATAGTGACCACTTTTGCAACGGATTTAATTGACTGTAATTTTCTAATTGTTTTGGAAGTTTGCCAAACAAATGAGGGTTTAATAGAAGTAAGAATATTTTTTAATCTTTTGTAGGACAGATCGGTCTGGACAAGGTTGTAAAGCGCTCATTTTCTTATTTAAGAATAGCATGTTTTATAATTTGTCTCCATTGTATGCTTTGCTGGAAATATTTTGTGTCTAACAAAATGTTAAATAATTTTATAAATATTATGTTTG
>JAECUM010005259.1:0-81162 GCA_016617855.1 Megalonaias nervosa
AGAGAGAGAGAGAGAGAGAGAGAGAGAGAGAACTTTATTCGAAATTTTTTCAAAATACACTCAAAAGAATTTGATCAGATGTTGACAGAAAAAAAACATTCTGACATGAATGGCTACTTTTGTTTTCTTTTATTTAGAAAGAATGCTGATTCGACATCAGTAATTTGGAGACCGTTGGTAAAAACATACACAGTTTTCATCCTTATGGAAAGAACTGAAAAGAATTTTAACAAAATGTTAGAGAAAGCACTTTGGTATACAGAGCTTAAATGTTTGTACAAATGATGCTGATCCGCCATCAAATATGGCTGTCATTACCCAAATCAGAGAAAAACTTGTAATGACCTTTAAAAGAAGTCTGAACTCGACAAAATTTCAAAGAAATCAACTTGGTATGAAGGGCTTTAAAATTTATAAATTTGTGCTAGTTTGATATATCACCCCACCCCCAATTCTGTATTGGTATGTTATATGGTTAGGGGTCAAATGTTACGCAATTATACAATTTAGCAATTGATTGCAGATTTGTCTGCCATTATGTTGTGTAAATATACAACTTAGCAATTGATTGCAGATTCGACTGCAACACTTGTGCATATATGATTCATTTTTAAGTTCTTTGAAGTGGCCGTCTGATGATCTCTAAACAAATTTTCATATCAAATCCAGTGTTTGACAACTTATAAACTCTCCGCGAAATAGTGCAGCCCCGCCTCCTTCTCTATCTAGAACTGCTTGGCTCCATCAACATATAACCCGTCAGTTGCAGATGCGACTTCGTTGCATCAGAATGGTTAATTTCGTATGTGACAGGAGTGTTTGTGGATTTGTCTTATGACTTTCATGTGATGAATATCTTGTCACGTGACTATTTTCGTGGTTCGACAGCGTGTCTAATTGCAAAATGGGCGAAATACTTGACTGTGTTCCAACCCAAATCGCGCAGAACCATATCAAATAATCCTTGCATGTTGTAATTTGACAACATACTGATACATGCTGGGGGGAGGGGGCCGGATCTGATTTATCGGACTGTGTTTATGCCTGTTCACAACCGCTAAACACAGTTTCACCAAATCTGATGGTGAAACAACTTACTTTGAAGAATTTATAAAAGAAGCTGATTCTCTATCAAACTTTAAAATGTGGATTTTTATTATGACCTCTTGCATCTGTTTTTACGTTCATCTGATTTCATGTCGGTTCTTGGTACTTCCATTTATCAAAAGAAGCCCTCCTCAGCTAATTTCAAGTTAAGGGTCACCAGGAGCCTTATGAATGACTTAATCGACTCTGGTTAGATTCATACCTGACATACTGAAGAGATGCTCTTCAAGAAAGTTTATGCCGTTATGTACTTTGTTGCATTAATATTTACTTTTGTTCCCATCGTGAATACTGTACTTTACATGTCAATGCATGAGATCGTTATTAATTTGGTTCTCATTATATGGAAGCATTTTAAAGTGTTTGCAACTAAAATAGTGGCTGCATTGGAGGGTTTGTCATTTTTTATATTTTGAAAGTGTCAACGGCTGTACATGCATTATTGAAAAACATATAAGCTTGCTTCTGTTGGTGGCATGAACAGATAGATTGATACCAAAAAAAATAAAATTTAGTGGAATTTATAAATACCGCTTATAGGTCGAGTCCAGCTAACAGCTGCAGAAAACCAGGTCTTCTGTTGCATGATGCGTCAGAAGATCTTGATCTTCGCGTTTTTTTATTGTCTTTTTTTTTAGGAGTAATCAAGTAGAACACACAACATAGACCCTAATCTGCTGGAGTACGATACAAATCAGGGAATATGTTGTTTTCAGCTCGACTATGCTTATCAGAGAGTATTTACGTTAATGATAAAATGAATACGACATGACCGCAAAACAGAGAATATTCATCACGTCAATGTTTCCACCATTCTTCTCCGTATCCTTGTATTACCAAATATGTATTCATTGTTTGTGAATAAAGTACCAAAGTAAAGATACTTTCTACGCCTTTTTCTGATAAATGTTTCGACATTCTTTAAGGGTTGTATATCTTTTGTAATTTTATTTTATATATCTTTCAAGGTTTCGTATTTTTACATTTTATGTATCTTTTTACCCGTTGTTATTGTTTGCTGTTGTTTTGGGTTTAACATCATTTCTCAGCGTACGATAGGTAATAACAATAAAAAATAATAATAATAATAAGTGCGTGTGCGTGTCTCTGTGTATGTGATTTAGATTTGTTACGTAACTTTAACGCTTTTAGTCATATCGCTACGATGTCAGCATTGTGGTAGTTCACAGTGATGTCTAGCACTGGGGCATCATTCCGCAGACATGTAGCATCGTGTCCCACACAGTCACATTATCCTTACACCTGGCCGACTAGTCCTAACACTAACCTCTTAATGCTGAGTGCAAAGCGAGGCAGCTGCTACTTCTGTTTTTATAAGTCTTTGGTATGGCTCGGCCGGTGTTAGAGCCTGCGACCTCCCGCATCTGAAGCGAATAATAATAATAATAATAATAATAATAATAATGACTTAGTACAGCGCCTAATCTTCAGAAGATATAAGCGCTTTACAATATTAAATAACACGTACAAAAATATATAACAAGATTTACAAAAATAAACACCATGAAAGTACAAAACATAAACACGCTGACAATAATTAAGAGGTGAACATTATTAATTACGTCTGTACTTGTAGTCGAAATTTATAACTTTTAAGAGCCCTCTTGAATGAGATCACAGTGTCCTTGTTGTCTAAGATCTATCGACAATTAGGTTCACATAGCCGGGCCCTGGTACGCAAAAGAACGTTATGCGCATGGCTTCGTTTTATCATAGGGGACAATGAGAATGCGAGCGTCGTAAGATGGGGTATACAGTGGGTGAAGTTAGAAATGTAGCATAGTGAACATATATGTGTTTCATTCTGGATGGAGCTGGTAGCCAGTGAGGGTTACAGCGCAGGGGTTAGTCCGATAAATCAACCCCCCAAATCTGTGTTGATACTGATGGACGATATGTGGGTCTGATGTGACCTGTTCATTAAAATGTGCAATTTTGCTGCATGCAAATCTTTCCGGAACAAACCTGCGCACACTTTAGAAAGATACCGGTATCTGGTAACAGCCATATCAAGCGCGAAATTCAAAATGGCCACAGGACAGATGGTTGTGCTATTCCAAGTGGATTTACAAGTCACCAAACATATGATACGCTCCGGAAATATAACGCCCATGTCACCAAAAGAACTCTACAGCCGACGGTAGCTGCACAGTCACGAGAAATACCGGTAAGTGCATAAAATATACACCGGTGTGTGCAGCCAATTGCAGCTTTTAATGAATAGGTGATATCAGCCCATCACCCGAAAATCAATATCATCGCGGGTGAAGGGCTGATTTATCGGCCTACGCAGGGGTGTGTGGGTAGGTGAGGGGTGGGGTGGGTGTGCTCAGTTTTTCGTACTCTAAGGATGATCTGAGCAGCCATGTTTTGAACTTTTTGAAGTTTCTGTTGTACATACTGAGACGAACCAGATAAGTGAATTACAGTAGTCCAGTTTTGAAAGTACTAAGGAACAAACCAGTATTTTAGTGGCATCAACCGAAAGAAAATGGCGAATGAAGCTGAAGTGTCTCAACTCCAGATATGAAGCCTTGCATATGTTCATTATATCTTGGTGTAATATGAGCGTATTGTCGAGAACGACACCTAGGTTTCGTATGAACTGTGTGAATTTAATGTTGGTATTGATGATACTTATTGTTTGAGGTAAAGGATGTGAATGAGAAAGTCTTGGCTTGGTGATCAGGATTGCTTCAGTTTTATCACAGGAGTACTATAAATTAACACAAGGAGTGCAAGCGAGACCCCAGCCCTCCGCCCGATCCGACTTCTGTCACGTGTCCTTTATCGCTTCAGAATCGCTGTGGGTCGGTGGTTCTTACCGGGGTTTTCCCTAGTTCATCCTCCACCATCATACTGGCTGCCGCAAATGTAAATGAATGATAATAAAACCACAGGAGTCTGACGTGTTATCAATAAAGTACGATGAAATCTCTGACAACACGAAATCACCTCACCGGTACTACAAATTAACACCAGAAGCGCAAGAGTGACCCCAATCATCCGCTCGATTCGATTTTTGTCACGCGTCTTTTATCACTTCAGAATCGCAAGAAGACTGAAAAGCTACACATATCCATTCAAAATACAGTAATGTACCAACGCATAATTCTCGGGCGACCATTGCATGAATCTAATCCGGCGAACTAACCTTTATTTTCACCATTACGGTCACAAAGTCTTTCACAGGACACCATCATGCGGAAGTAGCCTATTTCCCCAAATTCTGCTCTGCAGTAAATAAGCGTTAGGGTCTAATACTCGTACCGATCACAGTCTTATTTTTCTTTTAATACTATCGGGTCCAGCATCCGCCCCGGCTTTAACAGTTGAAGTGTGATGACGTCATCAACCGTCATTCCTACTATCCTAACTTTAACTTGATATTTCTATTCAGGAAATTTATATTAAATTATCACATGATACAATCTGAAAAAAAGGCAAGTTAAACATTTTATTTTATGAAATTATTTTCAAAGTGTTATTCATCCCGTCGCAGAATAGCTACTTCCGCCTTTAGCAAACATCAAACAATGTAAACCGTCACATTTCTCCAGCTCAACATTGCTATTCAAAGTATTACAATTAAAATTGTCATTTGATTTACAATGAGCAAGAAATAAAATGATGATTATGTGACAAATATAGCATTACCACCATTATCGGTAATAATTATGTGACAAATATTGCATTACCACAATGATCGGTAATGATTGTGACAAATAGTGCATTACTACAATGATCGCCAATGATTGTGACAAATATATCGCATTGCCACAATGATCGGTAACAATTACTATACACGATTTCTATTTGAATACAAAACTACTAAAGCAGAACACATTCATGTCAATGAAATAATGTATAACGTTCTTACAATACATGAATCATATAACATTGGAGACAAAATGCATGCAACAATTATCTTCTGAACTCAAGGAAAATTGAAGCATGAATTTAAAACGAATAAACTCAACACATAATTACAGACTTACATCAATGAACATACTGAATGCAGTTGAGACAATACCTTTGTACCTTCCCGAGCCCTCGCTCGCTTATCATCAGAGAATTTCCTGTCTCTTCTCTGGTTTCGGGTCTCTCCAATTTCCAGACCTCCCCCCACCCCAACGATTTTTTTTTTTTTATTACGAGAAAACTACTTTTTACTGATTTTGGAGTCAGCGCCCCCTTTCGGCAGAAAACTGACTAATATTGCGAGGGAGATTTACTTAAAACCTTGAATTCTGTTTGGGAACACCCCCTCCCATTTAGCCAATCAGGATTACTTTCTCCATCCGCCAAAATATTTTTAACACTCCGATCGCAGTTAAAAATCCTATCTGGTGCTCCTTTATTAATAACTATTCTGGAAAATATCTTTTTATGACACCTGTTTCAAATGGTCCAAGATTTCCCAAAATTTGCCCTGGTTTGTCTCAATTCTTGTCATTTTCCGCTATTGACCTTACGTTACCATTAGTCTCTTCTATGTATCTGACCGTTATCGAACGAACTATAATTAAAATTCAGTTCATGCCTCAAACAGAGCAGATCCCATCCCTCGCAGTCTGCAATTTATTGCGACCCCAGGCCATACGTCAGTCTTAATGTTTACGTGTGACGCTGATCAGGACATAATGTACTATGAAATTATCTCCACAAAATTCTGCATCATTATAATCACCCTGATCGGTGATGACTATGTGACAAATATAGCATTACCACTAATCCCACCCCGAAAGGCGATAATTATGTGACAAATATAGCTCTACCATTATTACCACCCTGATCGGTCATAATTGTGCAACAAATATAGCATTACTACATTTCCACCCTGGTCGGTCATAACTGTGTGACAGGTATAGCATTACTACTATTACCACCATCATCTGCCATAATTAATTGACCAATATAGCACTACCACTATTACCAACCGGATCTGTCAGCACTTTATATAATAGAATATATGCCAGTTTATCATCTGGAGCACCTCGGATCTTTCGGCCACCCAAGAAAACCCCAAGGTGTTCCGATTAAAATGGCATATATATGTCATGTTGGGATGTATATGGTATTGTAAGCAGAAACATGTATATGTGCATGCTTTTCTTTACATGTATCTGTTTACAACAGCTAAAATCCTGGTTTGAAGTGGAGAAAAAACTAATACATTAGCCATCAATCATTGTAGTTAAAGTGACGATTAGCATACATATAGTTGATCAGAAACACATGTGGAAGTAGGTATCACATTTCAAACAGAATCAGTCTGTCAAGCCCAAATTGTTGCATTTGTGGGCATTTTGGAACCCATTTTGAATTAACCCAATGTAAGCAGTAAACGTTTTTTTTTTCTTTTCTTCATGAAAACTGAATTTTATTAAAGAAAAAATATGTAGATTAGGTTTACTTCGCTGTTTCAAGTTACTCATGGAGATCCCTTCCCCCCCAGTTTGAAAATTAAAACAAGCTCTGAAATCCAACTAACTCACCTTTTTAAAAATTTCTTGCTGCTTTGCTTTCTCTCAAGGAGGGGTGGGGTGGGGCTAAAATTTAGGGCTAAATTAGGAAATTCATAAGCGTCTGAAGAAGGCCTTTGACTTAACCTTGTGACAGCCTTTTCTAGTAAGATGTAGTCTGGCCTAAATTGGTACTTGTATGCCTTGGGTACCGCTCTCGAGATTTTTAGAACCTCACAAAGTGGAGAAGACATAGAAAAAATGTTATTTGCTCTACAACTCTCGCGTTATTGAGAAATTTACCATACACTTGCGTCTATTTAATCTACTTCGATTGACATTTTTTTTATCACTATTAGGAAAACCGTGTACTGAAGCACATTACTGGTGAAAATTACTATGTCTGTGTGCTGGGGAAATGTTCATGAAATAGTAACCAACTTTGGCTGTCCTTGAAATACAGAACTGAACTTTCACAGTGTAGATACTACTATTTTCTGAAGAAGTCCACTCCTGAAATTTTAAAGTTAAAAAAAAATTAAAAAGTTTTCAACTTTTTTTGGTAATGAATTTCCTCTGAAGTTCAGGAAGTAAAAATAGCCATGAAAAACATTGCAGCAATATAAGGCCTAGCCGTGCATTCTCAAGCCCAAATCCTCCCATCCACCACATCTCACATAGATCAAAATAAAGAAAATTGTGGGTTTCTTGATCCTCCCTTAGGATATGTACCGCTGGAAAAAAAAATGGGGCGAATGCCTTTCCTTTAAATTCCGGTACAAAGATGCAAAGTTCCAAACTGGAACATCAATATAGAAATTAGTTGAATTCATATTCATTAGAAAAGGGATCCTGGACCTATTGACAACTTGGACCCTATTGGCACCTTGGACCCTCTTGACTACTTGGATACTATTGACAACTTGGACCATCTTGACAAGCTGGAACCTACTGACAAACTTGGACCCTCCTGACAACCTGGACCATATTGACAACTTGGACTGTATTGACAACTTGACCCTATGGACAACCTTGACCCTATTGACAACCTTGACCCTATGGACAACCTTGACCCTATTGACAACTTGGACCCTCTTGACAACCTTGACCCTATTGACAACTTGGACCATATGGACATCTTGGATACTATTGACAACTTGGACCCTCTTGACGACTAACTTGGGATGCCGTTTGCTTAGTTTGGACTACCTATAACAAGCAATTACCACTTTCAGGCTGCAGTAATTTCTACAATAAAATCTTGCTCAAATTCCATTGTTTTGGAAGGACCACATTTTATCATGCACAGATCAAATGTGCTTTATAACGTGGGGATTTCGTGTACGACCGCCTATCTTTAGAGACCCTTATTTGCTAGCAAGAGGAGTGATCTCCCATGACAAGATTTGCTGTTTTATTTTCTCTTCTCTGTACCAAAGTACCTGAAATTATTTTTTGTTTGCAATTCGTTATCTTTTCATTTAAACTTAACATTTTCATCAGCACTACATAGCCGGCATTGTGATGATGTGCCGTCTAGCCATATAACACTTTTGTCTGCAGAAACAGTCAACAACAACATTTGTAGCTTTTGGAGGCTAGGAGTAATTTAGAACGTTATCATTTAGTCACGTGATTGGTCATTCGCATGCATAAGAGGCGGGGAGAAAAACAAAAACGGACACGGTGTTGAATACAGTTATAATATGTGACTTCTTGGCGTTTTAAAGGATGGAAAGTTTAATTGAAACCTCATTTAATACAAAATCAGACCAAAATCTTGAATTGTGAAAATTCTTGGCTTTATTATATATATAATCAATACACTGTGTTTTAATTGGCTCACGAGCAGACTGGCGCTGTGACATAATTCCTCTGCAAGCATGATTACCTACCTGCTAGGTAGACTGTATTATTTACAGATCGCAGCACGTGCTCATTGATTCCCTTCTTGCCGGTAGGTCTGTACAATTTTATTTCAGATTTATCACAAGTTAAAGGAAAAGAAAGGACGAAAAGTCGCATCAGATTCGCGGAAATGAGTCCAATCAATCTCACAGTGTACAAAAAAAAAAAAAAGAAGACAAAATCAAGCGCACATATTAGCGGAACAAGAAAAGGCGCACAAGTTATCGGAAAACGACATAGACCCACATGTTCCGATATTCTCTTATTACAGAATGTACGGTAACCATGTGGCAAGGTTAATTTGGGAGCACTGATTTAGCCACTTTACACAGCATGATCAGTTAGAAATACCATACATCCCTGAATAAGACAACACATCCACCATATGACCCTTTATGTTTCTCACCCTATATTGACATTTCGTCTGAAAAACTTTAAAATAAATTCTTAAATCTTTACCTTAGCTTACACCAGAGCATTGCGCATGCAATAGACCCTTAAGACGCTATTTTGAAAATTTTGAAAGGGGTAAGAATTGGCTTGTCATTGGATGAAGCTAATGTTGCAATAGAAATTTTCCATCGTTTTATAATTTTATCAAGCAGGCACTCAATCATAGGGGAATGTGTAGATATATCACTCCTTCTTTATATAGAGTATACTGCGTTATAGCAAAACCGCCTTATAATGAGGTGTCCTATGCATATAATTTTACTGCTACATTCTAAAATGATATCCATTATACGCCTTATTAAAGGAACCGTGCTATAATGCAATGCGCTATTGTGAAAGAGTGCTGTAAAAAGTCATGGTTATTTTTTCCTCTGTTAAACATTGATGCTTAAAAAGAGTCCAAAAATATTTTAGTTCAGTATCTGAAAGCGGGCCATAATTAAGTTTTCTGTATGCTAGATGCTGATGAATGTAAATTGAAGCTATTGGTAAACAAACTAATAACTTAAAAATGTAATGAAAGACTGTAAAATATTTGATATTAAATCTATTATATTGCATGAATAATTTGCAGAATATTACCATCACTAATTTCAGACATTTAATATAAAATGTGCATTGTTGTTAGCTTCTCTAGATATTAAATATTACTGTATGCACTTCTTTTCAGAGGTATGCCTTTAAAAATAACGGTATATTATTCATGTAGTGACGCAGTGCGTTATGTTATAATTTTCCAGTGAAGCATGGACAAGGACATAGGTGGCACTTTTCCATTTGTGCCGTTTTTGTTGCATGTTTTAATTGGTTTTATGTAGGTTTTGCTGTGTCATTATGCGGTAATACATGCAGCTGTTGTATTAAACTCAGTTTCTCTGAAACTGTTTTATTTATATTCATAAAAATGTGATTGGTGCGTTGAACTAGATGAATATTAGTCGCTGCTAATAACTTAATTTTTACACTGAAGTAATTATATTAGGTTTGTGCACTGATAGTTCATGATTTCTCAGATAATGTTGCTTGCACAAACATGAAACATTACCAATGAATCGATGTATGCTAATATTCGGTCACAAAAATAAGGTCACAGCGAACCTTCTTTTCTTTCTGTTTTAGTAATGTTGGGATTTTAGAGCAGTAATCAGCCAAGTAGGTGATTGCGAGACTTCGGTTTGTAGTCATTTTCTTCAGATTGGTCTCTCTCTCTCTCTCTCTCTCTCTCTCTCTCTCTCTCTCTCTCTCTCTCTCTCTATATATATATATATATATATATATATATATATATATATATATAAAATTTAATTCTTATGAGAAGAGGAAATTGCCCCTTCAGGCAATCATTCGGGTAACTGCAAAGAAAGTGAAACGAGGGGCAGTGACATGCAGATAAATTTAATACAGGCGTGAAAGTATGAATTACGACTTCTAGATCATAGTCGAATGAACAAAATAAACTACATTTTATAACTAGTTCATGATTGGAACAAGTGAAATCAGACGTCTTGCTCCCACCCCCACCCCTACCAAATGCCTTTTAGCATGCTTACACTGTTTGATGTAGATTCAAAATGTCTCTCACAATTAAATTATCGTTTTTGCATCCTAATGGGATCTTAGTTTTATAATATTTGACTCTTTTACGATAAAACATACAACAGTCTATTCCGAATTTCATACAGAGAACATCAAACAACTGACGGAAAGACTATTTCCCTCTAAGTGCCTCTCAACACTTTTAAATTCTCTTAACTTGGTGCAGCATCTGTTCTCACTTTTCAACTTGATCCAAAATTGGCTGCTGCCAACCATAACAAAGTCTGGTGCAGAAACTGAATGAGTGATCATATATTGGATGAAAACTTTTGCATTGTCAGAAGTATTCCTGAAATCTGTTAAATGTCAACAGTTTTCTAACGGAACAAGAATTCCATCAGGAATTCGCTTAAATTTATTCTTATCGAGTCCTTATCAAAGCCGTGTACTTAACTCTTGTGTGTGGTTGGTAGGTGGCGCTGTCAGCAGTTCATGTACTTTCCATTTCCGTGGATTGTTTGCCTTTTGTACATGCATCTTTCAGCGAATGAACAGAGACACGTGTGTAATATGGAATAAAGACAGACACGTGTGTGATATGGAATAAAGATAAGCACGTGTGTGATATGTAGCTGTCATATATATTGAAAACCATTAGATGAAGGAATTTCTTTTCAAAGTTTGCTTTTGACATGATAATCCGATGGAAATATTGGTGAGAAGGGATTCTTCTTATCAGTATACGTGATGTATATATTGCCTGTGTTGCTTACAGAGTTTGTGAATTTTCCACGTGGAAGTTTGCTCTGCATTGTTAGCATATATGATTTATGAATTATCAGAGTCTATGGAAAACATATTACGCCAAAACATATCAGAGGTATTGGTCGCAGACTAGCGTCGATAAAACATTTCATAGTTAATACAGCATAGAAACTGAACAAAGAGCCCCCAAGAAAGGATGCTTCCGCCGAGAAGGTAATTCATATGTTTAACTTTACATGCTACTGTCCTTGCTGGACACTACAGTGCTCCCTTACCATAATGCCCCTCATCATATCGCCAACCCCAGTTCTGATGCCGGCATGGCAATCGGCCGAATTAAATTGTTCTATAATTGAAGTTTACTTTATCATAGCTTCTTCAATTGCTGTACTTAATTTTAGTCCTTGATTAATGAAAACCAATTATAATATGAGCTCACTTAATTAAATACCCCAACACTGTGCGTCTTTGTGTACTATAATGATAATGGCTAAACCTCACTGGAACATCCACAACTCTTCCTCATTTATAGGCGATTCACATTTATGGCTTACATGACCATCTTTGAAAGAGGGAACACATTATATTGCAAGCTTTATAAAGAAGGAACCCAGAATATTGAAAGCTTCATAAAGAGGGAACACTAAAACACAAGCTGTGTAAAGAGGGGACACATTATATTGAAAGCGTTAAAAAAGGAAACACTATTTTGCAAGCTGTGTAAAGAGGGAACACATGATATTGCAAGCTTTGTAATGAGGGAACATTATATTGCAAAGAGGGAACACAGTATATTGAAAGCGTTATAAAATAGAAACACTATATTGCAAGCTTTATAAAGATGGAACACTATAATGTAAGCTTTGTAAAGGGGGAGGGGCACAGTATATTGAAAGCGTTATACAGAAGGAACACTATATTGCGGGCTTTGTAAAGAGGGAACACTGTATATTGCAAGAGTTGTAAAGATGGAACACAGTATATTGCAGGGTTTGGAAGCAGGAACACTGTATATTGCAGGCTTTGTAAAGAGGTAACACTATATTGCAAGCGTTACAGAGAGAGAACACTGTATATTGCAAGCGCTGTAAAGAGGGAACATATTATATTGCAGACTTTGTAAGCAGGAACACTGTATATTGCAGGCTTTGTAAAGAGGTAACACTATATTGCAAGCGTTACAGAGAGGGAACACTGTATATTGCAAGCTCTGTAAAGAGGGAACATATTATATTGCAGGCTTTGTAAGCAGGAACACTGTATATTGCAGGCTTTGTAAAGAGGGAATACTATATTTCAAGCGTTGTAGAAAGGGAACACTATATAATGCAAGCTTTATAAAGAGGGAACACTATACATTACAAGCTAACACAGGGGACGATGACAAAGTGAAAATGCACTTTTTACCCTTAGATTGCATTCGTTGCTGAATAAATAAAAAGCATATTGTCTTCGGATAAATACGTTAGTTCTGACCTAAACAGCTTTTATTTTCTTGAATATGTGCCCAAAGATAAGAAGTTAATTTTGGCTGTTTGAAAAATTGTTTTCTAGCCAGGTTGATATTTTAATGTGTTATGATGAAATTTCGTCCTAGTTCATGTCGATATTCAGAATTTTGCTTATTTTCTGGGTTTGCACCTTCTGTCAAAACTGCAAGCCTCGTCTTAGTAATAATTTTTAGTTATTTGTAGAAGGAAGTTACATCACCCATTAATAATCCTTTTCTGAGATGCAGCTTTGCCACTGATATTATTCCGAATACACAGAGAGACGTTACATCCCCTGTAAGAGTCCCTTTCTGAATTGCTAATTTTTCATTGATATTATTCGAAATATATAGGGAGGTCAGTTTCATCATTTGATGTTAAATATTTTTCTTAGTAACTTAAGTTAGTAAACAGCTTGATGCAAGTCCCATGTTTTAACATTTGGTCTTCCTCATCTTACAAAAGATACCTTTAATCATAATGTCGAGAATATTGAGAAAAACGACATTGTTGTCTCCACCCCACCCCACCCCCCATTGGTTTACATATTTTCTGGCGACGAAGGGAAGAACTATATTAAATGCCATTCATTTAATATCATTTCACTCAATAAATTATGGGACATTTATGTTTGAAATCAATCCTTTGCAAAATAAACTGTCAGTTAATTGCACATAAAGAAACATTTCAAAATGATCTGAAGTTCTGGTCGTATGATAAATAAAACGGGTTGGCAATTTCTGACTTTGATACCTTTTTAAAGAGTGCCTATTTCTTGAAAAAAAAGAAAGCCAATTTATTATTGCCACCATGTAGTTGACCATTACCTTACTTGGGGGCGCGGCCCCGAGTGGCCGAGTGGTCAAAAACGCTCACCGTTACAGATCACTGCTATCTAACCTCTGTCTGCGTGGGTTCGAGTCTCGGGTTCAGCCAATGTGGGTATGTGAGAAAGCTTGCCAGTAGCTTCTCGTGGGTCGGTGGTTCTTTCCGGGGTTTTCCCAGGTTCTTCCTTCACCATTGATATTGGCCACCATGTATATCCTATCTTGTGCTGAAAAATGGCGTTAAACCCTACAACAACAACATTTGGGGGCATTAACACAAACTTTTACTAATATCCATCAACGGGAATCGTACATACAATAGAACATCAATGTAATAAGGGAATCGTACATACAATAGACCATCAATGTAATAAGGGAATCGTACATACAGTAGAACATCAATGTAATAAGGGAATCGTACATACAATAGACCATCAATGTAATAAGGGAATCGTACATACAGTAGAACATCAATGTAATAAGGGAATCGTACGTACAATAGACCATCAATGTAATAGGGAATCGTACGTACTTTCGATCATCAATGTAATCAGGGAATCGTACGTACAATAGACCACCAATGTAGCCAGGGACGTACATTACACCACCAATGTAATCAGGGATCGTACGAACAGTAGACCATCAGTGTAATCAGGGGATCGTACGTACAATAATATTGATATAATCAGTGTAGCTTCGGTATCTTCTAGACTCTAGCAAACTAGTTGTAACAAAGAAAATCATGTACGAGTCCTCACTTAGCATGAAATTTATAAAATAATTTGAATAATTTCTATATCATGAAGAACAAATGATTGCGATTATACAGCTGGTTTGGGTAAATTTAATTTGATATGAGTACTAATGCAAAATTCTATTTATAACATGAAAAACCTTGGATTTATTTTGGAGGCGCTATATAGTTTCGTATTTTGCATAGGGTTAGAATTTTAAAGAAAAATAATTTCCCAGGTTTCCTCTCTGGTAATACTAGCTATTTAAAATAGACCTTGTATATCTTAGGTATTGTTAAAAGAACCTTTAATTCCCTTTATTTTGGTGCATCATTGATGGGTGTAATATGGGTTATAGAGCATACAGCTTGGCCTTACTCCACGTGCGCACCTTTAAAAAAAACTGCTAGCTCCACTTGGTCATTTTCACTTCCTGAACTTCAGAGGTAAGTTGTAAAAAAAAAGAGCCGATAATTTTATTTACATTTTATATATTTGATAATTCATTCATTATTCTTTCAGATACTGGTATTGTCTTGTGTGGCAAAAGTCATTTTCCCTATTTTAATAACTGCTAAAAATAGTGTAATTTAGACTAATTCATGCTGATTTTTTGAGCACAAGGGAGCAGTCATTTTAGTTAGCAGTGTGCTTAGATCATGTACAATTTCCGAAAGTACAATATCCAAAGAAATGTCAGTCACATTACATCAAAGTAGCATAGAGGTATGCCAACATTCTCTGCACTGTGCAGGTTTCAAATGCAAACAACTTCACCTTACATACCTCACTCGCACAAAAGTACATAATAACTGGTGAGCGCCGCCTTTGTACTCCCGCCACCCCCGATCACCATTTGTAGCATTGAGTGGGGTGGGAGAAGGGGAGTGGGATACAGCTTTTGCTATGTCCACCTGTCAAATATGTCTGTCAGTAAACATTTTAACACTTACAGAGTCTAGCTCTCAAACTAAACCGTTCAAGGTAATTCAGTTATATACGTGTACGTTCTCATGGATTACATACTATAGCGATGTATGGTGTGCCTTTTGCGTCAACAATCTTCAGTTTCACTTTCTTTTGTTTTTGCCGTAATTTTGTCCATCCATCCCTCCACTCTCCAACTCATTATTCCCAGGAGAAAACTTCAAAACTGATGTAGATATCAGTTAAATTTGGCACATAAGGTCAGTGGTACAGATGTGCCATTTTTCCTATCCATAATTATTCCGTGTTAATATTCTTCATGGAAGCCAAAGTATGACAAATGGATAGATAAAATCAGGGATGGGTTAATCCATCGATTATTCACGCTTTTGTGACCGGAGTATAACTAAAAAGCAGTTGTGTAGCAATCGGCCAAGCAACCCGAGTGGGTGGGGTAGTGGTGGCTGTAGGGGCTCAAAATTCCCATTAAGTAACTTTTTATTGAAAGGGGGGACAGAATTAACTTTTACGGAGGGGGGGGGGCATAATTTCTTTCTAAGTCATTACTCAAAAGCCGTTCAAGATAACTCCATGGACCTTAGTACAGATATTAAACTAAAGGTTCAAATGTGCCGTTTGCTTTTCTCTATTCTTTGGTTTCGATATTTTTAATGTTTTTGTCATTTTTTCTGTTTATCATCCATCCACCAACGTACTTTCATTTCTGTAATAACACAAATAATACTTATCACTTCCATGATTTCAGTAAAATTTCACCATAGGGTACCTCGGTTTAAGTCGGGCATGGTGTTAAATCTTGGTAATGTTATATATATATATATATATATATATATATATATATATATATATATATATATATATATATATATATATATATATGTCCTCCCATATATATCGTTATAGTAAGGGAGTGCTGTAACGGTTCATACGAACTTCCTGTGAGAAATATACGATGGATCATTTTGTTTCCTAGCAAACATTTTGGTGTGGTAGAACCCTTCAAGGTCTTTGGCCAAACTCAGTATAATCGTCAAGCTAGTTGCATAGACGTGTCTTTTGATATTTAGAATTATCTGCATTCATTATTTGTTTGTCATCATGTAAACATAATCTAGCATCAATAGTATGTATTGTTAGTGTAGGACCTAGCGATACATTTCAATAGGATTCTTTACTTATGCGGGAGACTTGTTTATTTCAGTAGGAGACTTTACATAAGCGGGTGTCTTGGGGATGTTTTTCAGTAGGAGACTTGATTTAAGCGGGCATCTTGGTGTGTATTTCAATGGGAGTCTTTACCTAAGAGTGAGCCTTGGGTGTAATTCAACAAGTCTTTACTTAAGGGCAAGACTTGTGGTATATTTCAGTAGGATTCTTTACTTAAGCGGGAGATTTGGGATATTTTCAGTTGGAGCCTTTACGGGAATACATTTCAGTACGAGTCTTTGCTTAAACGGGAGACTTGGTGGTACTTTTGCCTCTAGGTGTCTTGTTTATAAACAAAATGCAAATAAATGTTTAATGAACCGACATTGAAGTACATTGGGTGCCTCGATATTTATGTATGTGCCTTGTTGATTTCATGACGTCATGATGTATTATATGTGTAATAATGATAAATAATGCCCATTTGATTAATGAATGTAGAGTAAAGTTTTCGTGTGATAAATAATGTTATAAGATGTAGGTCAGCTAATAAGTCTTTTGATCAGGAGTCCTCAGTCCGAGATTATGTCAGGCAGATCATAAAGGATATTACATTTGAGATTTTGTGTCAGGCAAATCATAAAGGATATTACATTTGAGATTTTGTGTCAGGCAAATCATAAAGGATATTTCATTTGAGATTTTGTGTCTAGCAATTATAAAGGGCACCACATTTGAGATTAGGGGCCCCGAGTGGCCGAGAGCGCTTACGTTCCGGTTCACTGCCATTTCACATCTCTGTGTGGGTTAGGGTCTCAGACTCAGCTAAAGTGGGTATGTGAGAAATCTCGCCAGTAGCTTCTCGTGGGTCGGTGGTTCTTCCTCCACAAGTTATATTGGTCGCCATGCATAGCCTATCTTGTGCTGAAAAATGGCGTTAAACCCCAAAACAGCAACAATATTTGAGATGCTGTGTCATCTGTCATAAAGAACATTACTTCTGAGATTTTGTGTCAGGCAGTGGTAAAGGACATTACATATATAAATTTGCATCCTGCAAACATAGGGGAGATTACATTTGAGACTTTGTTTCAGGCCATTGAAAAGGACATTAAATTTGAGAGTTTCTGCCAGGCGGTCATTAAGGATCTTATATTGAAAAAGTCACTTTGGATTGGCCAAGAGTGATAATTCTAACTCAGATGCAAATAAGGGAAGTAACTGGTAAATCAGGGGTAAAGCAATTAATTCGCTTACACTTTGTATTTGTCATTATTGCAGGTAGTCAAAATAGTAAATAGGGAAAAATGATATAAAATCATTAGGTAACGATTGTGGACAATAATAATATTTTCCACACTCACATGACTGCTTTACTTGGCAATGGCCAGCTGTTTGGTCTAGTCTTAATTGCAGGACCTGTTAAGTTGCCATTTCTGGGGAATGGCTCATCTGTTTGTTCCATCAGTATTAAATATTGGACCTGTTAAGTTGCCAGTACTGGGCAATGGCAGTGCCGGACAAAGTCAGGTCCTAATTATTGGACCAGTTGAGATCACTACAAAACTTGGTACCGTATCGCATGTAAGTCAAATAAAACTGCAAACCGCACAGACCAAGATCTGCCACCGCATAGTGTGCCGGCAGATCTGAATCTACGCAGTTTGTTAGGATTAATCAGTAGAACATACAGCGTAGACTCTGATTTGCCGGCGCATTATAAGTTCGGGTATGTGCAGTTTGCAGTGAGACTTTCAGCGTGTAAATAAAACGTGTTCCGTTTTAGGCTGAACCTAAAGCATTTATTTCGCAGCATATACATGTAACAGGCGATTTTTTTTTTGAAAGGGTCATCAATGAGGCAGTAATTTTAGTCTACCGTACCCGAATTGATTTTGTTGATTGATAAATATCTTCTGCATGTAGGAGAGGCGAGGTGTCGTATTGTTTCAGTGGTAAGCCTGCCAGACTCACGACCGAAAGTGTGAGGATTCGACTCCTACCATAGCACCAGCCTGTGTCAACTACGGTGATATGTCCTCAAGTAATGCACTTTACATCAGTTGCTTCGGCACTTAATAACCTACTTGTGTTCATGTGCCGTAAAGCACCAAAACAAATGTGCATTCAGCATGCGGGTTCCGTTTTGATTTAATTCTGTTCCAGATCTAGATTTGCACATAGTTGCAAGGGGAGATCATTTCAAAATGTCCATGTATCTTTCTTGACCTTTGGCCTGATTGCTTGGATCATCGCTTGGCCATTTCCGTGACGCCGTGTACGAGACACCACGGAAAAGGCTGAGTTTATCCCGATTGTGGCCGGGTACGTTTTTCATAAGGTACGTCTCCAATCTTGAATCGTTACATATAAATTTGCCTTTAGAAATTTCCTAATTCTAATGACAAAATCGGTGGAAATGTAATTATTGTGTGAAATGTTCTGGAGGCTACCAAACACTGCAGTTCAAATAACCTCCATTCCAGACAGATGTCTGCACTAAATATTTCCGTTGTCAAGGAGATGCAGCGGCTGATTCACTTAGTTCTGTATTTTTACACCAAGTCCATAACATGTGAAACATTCTACAACTCGGGAGCAGACTGTCTATCCATTAAGGTACAGAACTAATATCGTATAGAATTAACATACACACGTATAGTGGTCCCACTCTTGTGCCACCAGTACAGCAAGAAACGTGGCTTCGCTAAAGGGGTGGTCTCTCATGGTATCTGGGAATGTAACCTCCGATCATAAGTGACATCCTTTTTGGGAAAGGATTAGTCAAGAGCTGGAACACAGTATTTAGAATATTACTTAAACATTAACAAAAGCAAATGATAGCTGTCTCATAAGTAAATAGTTCTTTTTTTGTTTTATAGTCTGACGGCACATAGGTTTTTCATAGTTATGAAGTTTCAACCTCAATGACTACGTTTCATGATGTTTAAAGCAAATATAAGTAGCTGTGTCAAGTTTCTGTATTTAGCTCATGACCCAGTAGATTTGCGCGTGCGCTTCTGTGAGTGTTTATTGCAATTCGTGGATTCATGAAACTTGGTGAGGGGATGATCTTGTGAAACTTGGTGATGGGATCCATCTTGATTGATGAGCACTACTACAGCAAAAGTCATCCAGGTCAGCTATGAGTACTTAGTCAATTAAAATGAAATATAAATTGTTGCTTTGAAGCTTAATACTAATTCTGTTTAACCGATCAATCCTGATTACTAAGTACTCTGTACCTTAACAGTCATCAAGAAACTTCCAGGCGAAAATTATTGATTGCTATGGACTTTTTAAAATGGTGGCCTGGTACTAAGCTGGGTCAAGAAAATAGCATGTCCAGTCTAATCGTCACGATATAGGGTAGTGCGAATTTATTTATTAACATGCATAGCTTACATTGTGACATCACAGCGAGCGAGATTCAATCCGGATTGTACAGGATTAGTTCTAGAAATCAATTCCTAAAGCTGTGTTGATACTGATGGGCGATATGTGGGTCTGATATCACATGTTTATTGAAATGTGCAATTTTGCTGCATGCAAATCTTTCCGGAACACACTTGCTTACAGTTAAAACACTTATCTGTATTGGGTAAGAGCCATATCTAGCGCGAAATTCAAAATGGCAACAGGGCAATGGGTTGTGCTATTCCACGTGCATTTACAAGTCGGCAAACATAGGATTTGATCCGGAAATAGGATGTACATATCGCCAAAAGAACTCTTCAACCAACGGTAGCTTAACAGCCGCGAGAAATACCGGTAAGCATATAAAACGTACACCGACGTGTGCAGACAAGAGTTTCGGCAGAGTTTTGCAGATTTTAAAGAATATACATTATCAGCCCCGAAGTCGCTAGTCAGTATCATTACAGGTGTGGGGCTGAATTATCGGCATAGTACTGGAGCACACTTTTATGTTGATCTCGTCCAAAAATGTCCATTACTTTAACACTGAGTTTGCCGTACGTACTTCTCAGAGCATGTAAATAACGAGATTCCAAAGGAATATGGATGTATGGAAAATCCAGATAAAGTGAATAATTGCCATTAAAAGGTATTTAGAATAAAATCCTAAAAAATGAACCCATAACTGAAATAATCTGTTTTGAACGTATGCATGACTTGTATGACTTTTGTTTTCACTAGTACGTCATTTAAGGTCATACACTGTCATCAAAAAATATATCACTGGCACATATTTGATTGCGTTTTATGTTTATTTCTGAATCCATGCTCCTGCTAGAATCATCGCTCCAAGTACCACGCTCCTACGACAAAAGAAGGTTATTGTGACCCATATTTCACATTGTGCTGGCTTAGGTTAAATTTGTTGTGTTTTGTCCATGACCAAATGGGGGGGGGGGGGTTTGCACCTTGCTTACATAATGTATTGTTATTCATAGTCAAGAACTGTGGAGAGTAGATACTTCTTAACGAATGCTAAACCCTAGTTATTAATGGAGGGCATTGTGACCCATATTTCGCACTTCACTGATTTGGGTTCATTTTTGTGTTTTATCAGTGATGCTTGAATTATTAAACTAGATGACTGTATACTGTCCGAATCCTGAAACTTCATGATGTCATTCATCTTGATTGATGAGCACTATTACCTTATTTTAACTACGTCATTTGTGGCCCAAAATTACTCTTCAATTATTTGGATTAACTTTTGGGTTTAATTTTTATTTCTGAGTCACTGCTCGTGCTAAAATCGTGAAACTAATGATATGCGTCTCTATTAGTAGCACATACTTTCAATGCTTGAGGACACACGGTACTAATGGCATGGAAAAATGGGAACTAGCCTGGAAATGGGTGAACATTAAATAGATTATATATGGGTTTGACTGGTCAGGATTGGTTAATAATGTAAGAATCTTTTGAGAGCTTATCCTAGCTGTTTGTTTAAAAAAATAGAAACATTGCTTTATTGATGGAATTTCAGTCCTTTAACAGTCTTGAGTTTGGAACACTCATTACTAAAATTAGTACCTGACTCTTTGGTGCGGAATTGAAAGCACATGTTTCAAACACATGCAGGTCCAGAAAATGTTGCGGCCCATATCCTTTCCTTTACACAGAAGCTGACATCCAGGTTTCATCTATACTGATAAGTATAGGTTTGATCATGAGCACTCAGAAATTTTAAGTTATTGAATTTTTAATATCATGGTGTTTGCATAGGTTTACTATGGGAACTGAATTAGTACCGTGATTCCTTGAAGCTCGACGTGTCTTATATATAATCTGGCTTTGTCTAAGGTGTTGTGTTAAATCTTCACCTCGTGTTTTGCATCCTATCATATATAGGATCGGGGCTTCTGGTGGCCGAGTGGTCTAAGGCGCTCGATTTTATAGGTCTCTGACGTATCACATGCACCCTTGTAAAAGGAATTATATGTGACCTAAATCGTAGGCTTCAATGATGTTTCGTTAATTGTGTTTTTGTTTCTAACTAGAACACACGATAATTGAATGCATCTTTTAGTATTACAACTTTACAACCAAAGAAGGTCCATGTGACCCTCATTTTACGGTTTCCTAACATACGTTAAGTACATGACTCCCACGATTCTTCCATGCTATATACACCGTATCCTATAAAGAAGGCACCTGCATTTGGAAGTAGGAATACATATACTTACTTATTCAGTGGTAAACTTTCCTTATTAATGACCATACATTCTGTACAGTAAAAGGTTGCCGTCAACTGGCTGACTGTGTATGGTATATGTGTGATCATTTGGGTATAGGAATTGGATGAGTGGACTGCACGATGCATGCTTTACATGTGAGCCTTGCGACTTCAGTGGCTGATTAAGGTAATGATTGATGCTTTAGATTACTGTCACAGTATCTGTGTATGTATGCACGTGGTTTAACGTCAGCACAATAAAGACTATATGGTGACGGATACAAGTTAAGTACTACAGATGTTAAGATTTAAAATAAAATAAAATAAATTTCCTTTGAAATATTGGTCGACATTTCGCTGTCAGATCACGATTTTCTGCACGATACTTAATGTTTACAATGGCAGCTGGAGACTAGTAGAAACTTCGAAGATGTCTGTTATGTAATCTTTTATTAGAATCTGGTTCGTGAGAAGGAAAGAAAGAAAACAGATAGCAGATTTGAAACTAATGCCGTTCAGTCAATGTCTTGCGTGGAAATCATAGCTACACACTGTAAGTTCCGAATGCTATTCAGGTATGTAAAACTGCCTTGACCAATCAGTATTTTCCGGATTAATGGCTACTTACCCACCATGGTCTCCTTTTCAGGAGGTACAGTCCCCCAACTATCTAATATTACATGACTACACATAATGAGATATTAGTAATTAGGTCCCCGCATTAAGATGCCGGAGGACTATACTGATCATATATTTTTATCCGTTTTTCAGTCCACCTGTCCGTCCGTTCACTCATTTTATAACCATTAATGTTCTGCATCCCTTGCTTATAACTGGATGATATTGATAGGTGCATTGTCTATTATACATACATGTGTCTTTCAAAGGTTTTTTCTTTACAGATCCAACTTTGACAGTTTAATATTGCCTTTTTTTCATCATTTTAAATCTCATCTACAGCAGATCATTGTAACTAGTACAGTTCAGCAACCATTCAATATATCCTGATGCAATTTGGTCTGCCCTTTGCGTCATATACCCAGATATGCCTTTTATGGGTTTATTTTGCAAATTTTATTTTGGATAGAGTTAAGGCCCATGTCATTTAACCTTATACTTCACATGAGATGTTGCTTGTAAATGGCATAACTTAAGAACTATTCTGATGCGATTTCGTATGAATATTGTTTCTTGGACCGATATATGTCTTTTTTGAGGTTTGTCTTTTCTACTCTATTTTGACAGAGTCATCGCCCTTATCAATCACTCACATAGTTGTTTTGGATTTCAAGCATTCCATGTCATCATTTCTTCGAGTAATGGCACCTGAATTACCATTTTTTCCTAACTTTAGTTCCCAACATATGTTCCTCTATTTAAGGCGCTAAGAGGCAAACTGCAGTGAGCAGGTCCGTTTGCGATACACTCACCGTTTTGGAGTAAGCTGTAGTGAGAGGGGGGCCCCGAGTGGCCTAGTGGTCTAAAGCGCTGTCCGTTACGGATCACTGCCATCTCACCTCTGTCTGCGTTGGTTCGAGTCTAAGATTCGGCGAATGTGGATATGTGAGAAAGCTTGCCAGTAGCTTCTCGTGGGTCGGTGGTTCTTTCCGCGGATTTCCCGGTTTCTTCCTCCACCGTTAATACTGGCCGCCATGTATAGCCTATCGTGTGCTGAAAAATGGCGTTAAGCCCCACAACAACTACAACTACAACTGTAGTGAGAGGAGCCGTTGTGCTATACACCCTCTGCTAGGACGTCTAGCTGTGTGTGCACTTTTGTGCATCAGAAATCAAGAGGCGACTATTGGAAGCAGGATCTATGGTGGTCCAATTAATGTGCCAGACTCACCACTGACAGGGCGCGGGTTCGAGTCTTACCACTGGATCAGTCTGCGTCAGTTGCCGTAATGTGTTCTTGCTCAAGGCGGTTTACTCCAGTTCCTTCGGCACTAAACAATTTGCGCTGCTTTGCCGTAAAATATCAAGCGTCAAGTCACCATCAACCTTGAAATTATCATTGGTTAATATTAATGCACTGAGAAAGGAATAAACGGAGTGAATTAGTTAAAGTTATAGACTTTTATTTTTTTTATAAATCTGTGCAAGACATGCATGATTTTGCAAATATGTAGAATTTATTCATGTAGCATGTTCGCACTTATGCCTTTGCAGGCTCCCCCTCCCCCCCCCCAGTAATGCGCTGCCAGATTAGGGTCTGTGTGTTTGTTCTACTGATGAATCATAACAACTTGCATATATCCAGATCTGCCGGCGCATCACGCAACTGCAGATCTGGGTCCATGCAGTTTGCAACTTGATCCGACCTTTATGCGACTATGTATTGTATTTATTTATCATTATAAGATACTGTAAGTTTAAACTCTGCACATTAAATAAGGTTTTTTTTTTTTTTAATTGAACCCGTATGTATGTCCGTCCACACTCTAGATTTAGCTCAATGTTATTTTACTTTTGGACTATTTTTTATTTCATAAATATAGCCACTACATATTTCGGAGTTCACATTAAGTGAATGTGATGCATCTACACACCATATACACCGCAGGGTCATGCTCTTTTGCTATACCTGCATCTTGAATTCTGTTAGATAAAGTCTATCATTTCTATCGTGCTTGAGTATAAAATGACCTTATTTGATCCTGTATAAATTTCGTACAGTTATCAACCGCATATACTCAACTCTGTCATCGCATAATGAGTGTGCCGGTAGATACAACACAGTGACTTTAATAGGATAACATAGATTCTGTTCAGCCAGCACATTCACTTGAAATTTGGTCTAAGCCTATGTTATACGTAGTGTTGCTACGTGCTGTGACGTATTTAGCATAATTCTGTGTTATTTGCAATCTTTGCAACGTGCTATGACGTATTCAACATAATTATGTATTATTCATAGTGCTTGCTACGTGCTGTGACTTATTCAACATAATTCTGTGCTAGTCTTAGTGTTTGCTACGCGCTATGATATATTCAACATAATTCTGTGTTATTCGTAGTGTTTGCTACGTGCTCTGACGTATTTAGCATAATTCTGTGTTATTTGCAATCTTTGCAACGTGCTATGACGTATTCAACATATTTATGTATTATTCATAGTGCTTGCTACGTGCTCTAACTTATTCAACATAATTCTGTGTTATTCGCAGTAGACGTATTTTCAACAACATTCTGTTATTGTTAGTGTTTGCTACGTGCTGTGACTTATTCAACATAATTCTGTGTTATTCTTAGGGTTTGCTATGTGCTGTGACTTATTCAACATAATTCTGTGTTATTCGTAGTAGCTTTTATCAAATATTCGGTACACTCTGTCTATAGTGTGTGCAGTTTCATATTTTGATACTATAACATGTGAACATATCACTGTATGTGATTCTAATTGGTCTAAATAAGCCCATGAAATTATTGTGCAGTATTCTCTTTACTGATTGGCTGCGATCGTGCGAAAACTTTTTAGCCCCGCCTTCTGGAATTTTTTGTTTTCAACGAACATTTTGGCGACCATTTTTCGATTCGAGTCATGAAAAAAATTGGAGAAAAAATGGTCTTGTCTGTCTGAATATGGCCAATTTACCACCACAGGGGCTTGTTATGTCATGTATAACATATGATAACATGAAAAATTGCTAAATCCCCAAGACAAGAACAACAACAACAACAAGTAAAATTAAGGGTATTGCTCAGTCGATAGCGGGTGTGCTGGGTGGAGGTAGAGGGGGCGATATACCTGTAGCATGGAGTCCATCCTATATACAAACTTAGTTTAAATGTTACCCTACAGAAGTAAATAAACTGACCTCTGTTCACAGACGAATGTGGACATAAACCGGTCTCCAAACTGACAGAAGTTTATCCAATCACTGCATATTTACGCGGTAAATATGTGATGCAATTCCAACTCGAAATGAAATTTGTTTACATATTCTGTAGCCCACTACTGTTCCATGTCAATTACTGCAAATATCCGTTCACAAATACATTAGAGTAAATATGGGAATTTCTGCATCCAATAAACCTTCCTTCACATGAACATTGCAACAATGTTACAATGTTTAGCTGTGAATGTGACATTTTAGGTTACGTAAACATGGATTGTCTACTGCATTGCATCAAACAATGCGACATCACGTGCATTGGGCATTCTGTGTTGATAAATGATTTTGTCTGTGTAAAATGTTTTGTTTATTTGGAAGGACGCTTCTTATTTGACTTACAGTTTGTAAGAAAAGTATAATCTTCTTTTAAACGTTAATACTAATTCAACATTGTTTGGGGCTATTTTTTTACGCAAAGCAAATGAAAGGTGCAACGTCTGTCAGAATGAACGAAATTATTCGTTCTTCTTTCTATCTAAATAATTTCCACTGAAATAAAAACTATGTGATAAAAAGAATCTCAAATGGGTAATGATTTTATATTAACTTTATGAAACTCGTTGAATAATGTCCAGCTTTTGCGAACTCGTTTCATAATAACACATTGGGGGGGGGGGGGCGGGGGAAGCGGCTGCAAAAATCTGCAATAGAACACATTGTTTTTTATTCAGCTACTACGAATGCCCTTTGGCTTCTTAAAAGGTTTTCGGGGGTGTCCGCAGAGTATTTTTGGTGGTAGTGGTGGGGGCAAACATTTAGTGCTTAGCTATTAAGTTACACGGCCAAAAGATGTTGAGAGATAAAAACCACCCACCCCCACCCCACCCCCTTACCCTTATGTGCGGGCTCCCATGAGAGTTTTGGTCATCGCAAATATGAAGTTCACATGTTTTAATCAGGTGGCAGGGGTCAGTTTTGCATATTGGCCCCTCGCGAATTTCTTAAGGGTATGGCGTGAGTTTTTGAGATATTATTGTGTAATAATTAAAGAGATGGATATATTTGTGAACTAGGTGTTTCGGGCTTTTGTTGTTCTTGAAATTGATGTGAGGCATGTCCACCTCCAAAAGTCACTGCACAGTATGTAGCCACTGAAATACCAATAGTCGGTTTGGAAGTAGAGCTAGCCACCCATAGCAGTAGACACATGGGTTCAAGACAAGTAGAATATCTCAAAAACGGCTTGGATGACAACTATTCTGAATTGCATCAAGCTATTTAGTAGACAATGTTTTTCAAAAGTATCACCCAGGGAAAGGGCTTGCGTTTTTAACTGTGAGCACCACATGCTGTCAAAAATGGCCTTCGGATGTGAAATATGCATGTATACAATAGGGGTTGGGGTGCATAAACTTTTTATTTTAAGAACTTAAGTAGACTTGTCACGTCAAGTGTGTGATATGATTATGTTGTTCTTCATCATACCTATCCAAAAATATGGACCTTTTTTACCTCTCATGTATTATATTTTTTATGAAGTTTTATATTATGCAAGTGCATGCGCCATTAAATTTGTACATAAAATCTGGCACTGCCCCCTCAGTGCAACCATAACTGGGAAGAGGTTGCACCTCCGATTTAAAGAGTTCACAGCATAGTCGAAGGGAGCCAACTCTTCTTGTGTGTACATGCACGAGACATAAGCATATATTTTTGGATTATCAGTGTGCACTTATTATATTAGGTTTAACTTGATGAAATTTACCCAAATAAATTTGCAAGCTCACAGGATGGGTATTATATAGAATATGGTGTGCAGGAAAATGTGAGTATTATATCGAATATGGTACACGGCAAAAGTTGAGAAAGTTCCAGGTAAACTTGTCAAAGATAAGGGACTCTGCGGGATAGGTAGTTTACAGGTTTACCTGGTTTCTCTATGGTGATTCATGTATTTATCAGTCTGTATATATGATCAAGTTTCAAGTGGGCAAACGTTCAAGCCAGTGCTAATTGGATGAGTAAAGTAAGGATTGGAGATTATTCCGGATTTTTTTAGCACATAGACTGAGCCTGTTCCGTTTTATTTTAAATACAGAAGGCCTAAACTATTTCTACGTAGGACTAGTCCAACCGTTACCGTAATATTCAGTTGGTTTCTTCTTCTTCTTCTTCTTCTTCTTCTTCTTCTTCTTCTTCTTATTATTATTATTATTATTATTCCTGCCGACCAACCGGTCAGTTTTACCGCTCCGGTGGTCTAGTGGTTAGAGCGTCCGCCTCGGATGCGGAAGGTCGCTGGTTCAAACCCCGGCCGAGTCATACCAAAAACTTATAAAAATGGTACTAACAGCTGCCTCGCTAGAGGTTAGTGTTAGGACTGGTTGGCCTGGTGTCAGGATAATGTGACTGTGTGTGACATCATGCTACATGTCTGTGGCATGATGCCCCAGTGCTAGACATCACTATAAACTGCCACACTGCAGACATCGTTAAAAATCCAAATCACACACACACACACACACACACACACACACACACACTCGGTCAGTTTCAACTTGACTGCCCATCAAATTCCATTTTGAAGACCATTATCAACATACAATTAAAGTCGTGATAGGATTGGGCTCAATTGTTTTCCTTTTTGGAAAAGAAATAAAATCTGTCTTCCTCGTAAGCAAAAACAAAAGATTTTCGAGATCTTTTTGTTTTCAAAACTTAATTTCTGCTAATTTGTCTTTGATTTGACCCCCCCCCCCTTTAAATGTTATATTTTAAGAGATGCATAATTACTGATTCTGTAGAGCTGTTTTAGTCATCAAAATGCGAAGTGAAACTTAAATTAAAATGTGCTCTTTGTTACAAAAGCCCTTACTGATGTTATGGATATTATTTGCTTAAAGCGGGCTTGTTTTATGTGTCAAAGGATGTCAGCCTCATATGTTCCCTATAGCGAAGAATCGATAAAGTAGGCCTGATGTCTTTTAAGAAAATATTTTATATATATATTTGACAGAATTTTAACATCTTTGCTTTTTTATTTTATCTTGTATTATTTCGTGTTTACGTTTATTTGAAGTTTTTATAATTCTAACGCTTATTTGCAATTCTTTATTTACATTTTTAGATCTTATACTTTTAATCGGCACCATATAGCCAGTGGTGTGCAGACGTTCTTTTAAGTTCAACTTTAATACATACATTTATACATATATCTTAGCTGGTAATTATGACATAGATAGCATTGACCTCTTGATTATGCACCATTTACTTATTTCTAGATCAATTTCGTTAAAAGTAAAGATTTCCTTGTGAAGGTTTGCATACATGCTTTAAGAACATTGCTAAATCACTGCTGAAAAAGTTGTCGTGACTGGTATACAGTTGTATAGTTACAGATAGATTCAAATTTCGCGGTGTACGAGTTCAGTCAGACAAACAAACAGCACGCGTTCCCAGTTGGGCGAGTGGTTGCATTTACAGATCACTCACATCCCATTTCTGTCTGCGAGGGTTCGAGTCTCGATCCGACCTATCTGGTTTATGTGGGGAAAACTTGGCAGTAATTCCCTGTGATTTGGTTGTTCTTCCCAGGGTTCTTCCTGGACACGGTACTAATTCAGTTCAGTTCCCATAGTAAACCTATGCAAACACCATGATATTAAAATTTCAGTAACTTAAAATTTCTGAGTGCTGATGATCAAACCTATATTTATCAGTATAGATGAAACATGGATGTCAGCTTCTGTGTAGAGGAAAGGATATGAATTGCGGCATTTTCTGGACCTGCATGTGTTTGAAACATGTGCTTTCAATTCCGCACCAAAGAGTTAGGTGGTAATTTTAGTAATGAGTGTTTCAAACTCAAGACTGTTAAAGGACTGAAATTCCAACAATAAAACAATGTCTCTATTTATTCACTTACAACTTGGATAAGCTCCCAACAGATTCTTTTTCCTGAAACATAACTTACATTATTAACCAATCCTGACCAGCCAAAGCCATATATACTCTATTTTATGTTCGCCCATTTCCAGGCTGGTTCCCATTTTTTCATATAATTAGTACCGTGTGTCCTATCCGCCACCAAATATGCTGGCCGCCATGTGCTGAAACATGACGTCAAACCCAATCAAACCAAATGTAGCAAACATTATTTAAGTTATTGTGCAACAAATGTCTGTTGGCTCGCAGTTCAGCAGTAAACATTATGTGACTGACAGTTGTTAATTGGCCAATTAAGGTTTTGAACATCTGTTATAAGAGACTTAATATGATTGCTTGTAATATCGTTTTAGTTATCTATTTAGAGCCGTCGCCTTTAAATATAACCAAATTTCTCCATTATCAGAGATAACTCTTTCCTGCAATCAGCTTTGAGAAATTATACGATTGCTTACAAAACATTTTATGACCTCTAGGCATAGCTTCTGGATCAGATTCCAAACAAAAATGGTTGGTTTTGCCATTTGTTTGGCTGTTTTGTCTATTTGGCAATCATTGAGACATTATGGCAAGTTGGCAACCGGTCTTCAAACCAGATTTCCGTAAGGAATTTGCATTGTGCGCCTAAAGGAAGAAAAACTGAATAGCAGACCAAAGTGAAACTGGTTTTGACCCAAGAATTGGTCTAATGGGAAGCAAACCTAAATTAAATCATACATTTATTTTGATTCTACACAGAGTCAAAAAATGTAGTCAGTATTTTATAAACCTCTCTTATGGGACACCTCCATGTGAAGAACTCGTGATTATAAAGGTCACTTTCCAGAATACCAAATGAAAATCATCATTTAATTCTATGTATACATGTAGTAAGAACACTCGTGACGCTCTGTAGACGCATAACATGCACTCTTCATGTTCCCTTAAATTAGTATTTTGCACTTTGCTGCATATGAATAGCACCGTACTTTGTCAGGTAAGGGTAACTGGGAATGGCTTGAAAGGAAACTCGTAATTTGTATATATTCCCATTTTTGGTGTAGTGTTTTGAGACCTCAGGTGAACTAGCTCATGGAAGATATTCAAATACCATTTATCCCAGCTTTAATATTCAATGTATCATAATGTAAGAACAGACATGGTTCAGTTGAAACAAATATTGGAGACCCCTTCATGTAAAGGACACCTGTTTCTAAATTAGTCTTCAAATTGATCATGCAATTGAAGTAAAGCAACAAAGTTATATATATATATATATATATATATATATATATATATATATATATATATATATATAATGGAGGAATCCTGTTACTCCTTCTGTTGATTGTGAACATGCCATTTGAGTCAGTTAGAGGCGAAAAAGTCTGTGACCAAAAAGACACTTCTCTGGTAACCAGAAAGTCCAAATAGTCCAAGAAGGTTCTCTCATAGGGGGCCTGCAAAGAATGTTGGAAAAGAGAGAATGTCATAAAGGTTCAAAGGATTCCAATGGGATGGAACAACATAGAAATTAAGATTTAAGTCTGCGGGGTGATCAAACTCCTATCTAATGTAAACCAGACAAGCACTTCCTTGATAACAGTTTGGAACAGGCTGACCTTTGACGAGCAGTCAATCAGTACATAATACCATTTGCTGACCCAGTTTCTCACAATGTAGGTAAGTCTACATTTTTTGAACCTCTTTGTGGCCCATAACTTCTGGCTTCACATCCTCATCACATTTTACGTACAAAGCTCAAACTCAAGCTTGATACAGTAAAATGAGATAAAACAATCAAAGGAGTCACTTTACTGAGCAATTTAGCCACACACGAGTTCATGTATTGTACAATTTAGCCACACAAGCGTTCCTGTATTGAACATTATAACCACATAGCAGTCCTTTCTTTGAACAATTTAGCCACACAGCTGTCCCTTCATGGAGCAGTTGAGCACCAAGATCCCTTGTATGAACAATTTAGCCACACAGCTATACCTTTTTTGAACAATTTAGCCACACGCGTTCCTGTTTTGAACACGGTAGCCACATAACAGTCCTTTCTTTGAACAATTTAGCCACGCAACTGTCCCTTTATTGAACATTGCAGCTACACAGCAGTCCTTTTTTTAACATTATAGCAATATATCACTTCTTTCTTTGAACAATTTAGCCACACAGCTGTCCCTTTTTTGAACATTGTAGCCACACAGTACAGTGGCGTAACTTGGGGAGACGGGGGGGGGGACAGTTGTCCCCGGGCGCCATGTACCAGGGGCGCCAAAATGAGGAAAATACAACTATTCGTTATCTCAGATGCACTCGAAGGGGGCGCCAAGTTTATGATTTGTACCCGGGCACTAAGTAAGGGGGCGCCAAGTTTATGTTTTGTCCCCGGGCGCTAAGTACCCTCGCTACGCTACTGACACAGTAGTCCCTCATTTAAATACTGTAGTCACATAGCCGTCCTTTCTTTGAACAATTTAGCCTCACAGATATCCCTTCATGGAGCAGTTGAGCACCAAGATCCCAAATCTTCGGAAAAATTATATGTTCTATATTCATTCTGAGTAAAGTACCATATTGTAAACTAAAGAAAAAAAAATTTGCTTTAATTTGAGAATTTGCTGAAAACATTTTGGAGAATAATTTGCGAGACCAGGTGTACCACTTTAAAAGTTGTGTCTTCCTAAGAGGCTGTTCACAAAACTTGGCTACCAAGAAACAGTACCCACTGATGTAAACTATTCAGCAAAGTGGGGTGTTTTATGAAGAAAAAAAAATTCTAAAGTACGCTTTTGAAAAAAATTCTAAAGTGCGTAAAGCGTTAGTACTTTTACACACAGCATATCTTGCCCAAAAGTCCGGTTGTTGAGGCCCTTTGGTTAGTAATCTCTAGTCAACCAGTGGCGTAGTTATATTGTGCGCAAATATGCAACAGGATATACATAGGTCAAGCAAAAAAAAAAAAAAAAAAAAAAAAAACCCAAACAAAACAAAAGGAAATAAATATTAAAGAAAACATTTATATATAAAACATGGATTTTATTATTATCCCCAACGTAGACAAATACACATATATCAAGGCAAATAAAAATTTTAAAATGAAAGAAGAAAGGGATATAAAAAAAATTCAGATTACCCTCTGCGTGCAGATGCAAAGCACTCTAATGTACGGACCAGGTTTAATACTGTTGAATTCGAGGCAATACATTTAAAATCTGTTATCATTCCAAACAGGCTGCGGTGACCACCATCAGTTCAAATGGGACACTGTGACCAGTATAATTCCAAATAGGCCATTATGATCTATATCATTCCAAATATGTCACTGTGTCCAAAATCATTCCAAATAGGCCACTGTGCCCAATATCATTTCAGATGGGCTAATGTGACCAATATATTATTCTAAATGGGCTACTGTGACCAATATCATTCCATATAGTCTACTGTGACTAATATCATTCCAAATAGTCTACTGTGACCCATATCATTTAAAGTAGGCTACTGTGATCAGTATCATTCCAATAGGCTACTCCGACCATTATCATTTCAAATAGGCTATTGTGACCAATGTAACTCCATACAGTCTGTTGTGTCCCATATTATTCAAAGTAGGCTACTGTGATCAGTATCATTCCAAATAGGCTACTGCGATCAATACCATTCCTAATGGGGTACTGTGGCCAGTATTGTCGTTAGTATGATTTTGACAGTAATTCTTTATTATATCTGTGCACGTCATTTTGTGGAAAGGAAATGAAGCTTGAATGCCACTTTAACACACTTTATATTTCTAATGTGTTTGTGTGTGGAAAACATGCAATATTTGAACAATCTGCAATCTTTGTTTTAATTCTCGTTTTGCATAAATTTGAGAGAAATTCCGTGCTTTGTTGGTATATGTGGGATTTTAATTGTCAGTTCCGTTTTACTTTGTATCACAAGACAACAGCACACATTACATACCCATGTCCGGCCCCATGGCAAGGCGAGCGAGGCAACCGCCTTGGGCCCTGCGCTTTCAGGGGCCCCGCGCTGCTGACGGAAATCAACTACGCAATGCAATTTTTTGCTTGGGGCCCCGCGCTCATCGCTTGCTGCCTTGGGCCACGCACATCCTAGGGCCGGGTCTGTACATACCTTAATTAATCCTGTATTTTCCTGCATTTCTTAATGCAACATATGTTTACAATATATCTACGTGGTGGTATAAACATGGGGCTTATATTCAGAAGTTTCATTTGAATGTAGTTTAGCCATTTATCTAGCTTACTAACTTAGACATTTATCTCGCTTGCTAACTAAGCCATTTATCTCGCTTACTACTTAGCCATTTATCTCCCTTGCTAACTTAGCCATTTATCTAGCTTACTAACTTAGACATTTATCTCGCTTACTATCTAAGCCATTTGTCTCGCTTGCTAACTAAGCCATTTATCTCCCTTGCTAGTTCCTTTGGCTTGTTTTAAGTGATTTGGCAGCATTTTTCTTCAGATGACGTCCAAACAGAAACTGAATTTATGTTTGTTTTAATTTGACATAATTTCCGTTATATATATATATATATATATATATATATATATATATATATATATATATATATATATATATATATATATATATATAAAATTATTAAATAAATATAAAGATTATGTATCTATAATGCATATGGATTGCACCATACAAGGGGGTGTTGTAATATGGCTGACTTGTCTCCAGACGTTTCGATGGTATTGAGTTACTGACGAACAAAGTATTCCTCAAATGCATAACGTATTACGTATAAATTTATCTATAATCTCGCCAGCCACTTATCCGTATGCAATCTATGTCAGGATAATAGGCATTTCACTGAATTAGACTCCAATCAGAATAACATCCAATCCTGTTTAAATCATTTCACAGCAGTATTTATAGTATTTGATTGAAATCTCGTGGGTCTAATGGCAAATGTAACGTGATTTATGTTAGAGATAGATGTAACATTAAAACAGAACGCTCTATATGAAAAAGAGGCCAACTACATATGCTTTCCTTAAAAAAGAATGCTTAAGAAAGAGTTTATTTACAGATATATCTTGAGATTTTATAACTATTTTTTTTATAACTCAATATTTTATTTTTGTATAAATATAAATAACATATGTGCCGCTTGCTGCAGGTGAATTTTAACTATATGGAGTTGATGATCCCCTCCAAAATTATACATACATCCATCCATACATCCATACATACATACATACATACATACATACACGTACACACACACATTTACACACACACATCCATCCATCCATCCATCCATTTACATCAGAGAGCCATAATTCATTCCAAGCAGAAGTCCAACATATGCCATGATCAACGGAATGTCATGCCCAGTGCCCATGTACCAGAGCCCTCGCCAATTTAGTCGTGAATTCATCCTCCCCAAAAGAATGGAACAGAGTCGAAGGTAAGAAATCGAGGTGGACGAGAACTCGCTCGTTAGGCAAGAGGAACTTAAACCTCAGCTGTATGCACAATTTCTCTTTATCTTTGCTTCAAAATGTAAGTTTTATATATACATGAAATTATACACTGACACCTATCTAGCAAATATAATATAATATCTATCTATCTATCTATCTATATATATATATATATATATATATATATATATATATATATATATATATATATATATATATAAACACATCTCTTTATAGCACATTTTATTTTTGGATGAATGATTATATGAAAGAAACTTATGTTGATGGACAATAATATAATCAAGCAGGTTAAAGAGTTATGATTCGTTCCATGCCTGAATCGAATCCATGTCGCCAGTAGCGACACCTATCGTGTATTTCTCATGCTGGAGTACTCTTACCGATTAAACCATGCTCTCATCATCCCAAAAATGATAGCACAAAGTCCAATGGTTAGGCCGCTGGTGCATGAGAGCTGGAAACACCATACGTCACCCACCAAATATCACGCATTCCTTATTGTATTGTAAACGAGGTCCTTTGTTTAATGTATGATCACAAAGTTGATTTACTATTTGGGCCCAGTGTACTGAATGATTATATAGTAGATTACTATAGGGGCCAGTGTACTGTATGATTATATAGTATATTTACTATAGGGCCAGTGTACTCTATGATTATATAGTAGATTACTATAGGGGCGAGTGTACTCCATGATTATATAGTAGATTTACTATAGGGCCCAGTGTACTGTGTGATTATATAGTAGATTTACTATAGGGGCCAGTGTACTCTATGATTATATAGTAGATTACTGTAGGGGCCAGTGTACTGTATGATTATATAGTAGATTTACTATAGGACCCAGTGTACTGTATGATTATATAGTAGATTTACTATAGGGGCCAGTGTACTCTATGATTATATAGTAGATTTACTATAGGACCCAGTGTACTCTATGATTATATAGTAGATTTACTATAGGGCCCAGTGTACTGTGTGATTATATAGTAGATTTACTATAGGGGCCAGTGTACTCTATGATTATATAGTAGATTACTGTAGGGCCCAGTGTACTCTATGATTATATAGTAGACTTACTATAGGACCCAGTGTACTGTATGATTATATAGTAGATTTACTATAGGGGCCAGTGTACACTATGATTATATAGTAGATTTACTATAGGACCCAGTGTACTCTATGATTATATAGTAGATTACTGTAGGGGCCAGTGTACTCCATGATTATATAGTAGATTTACTATAGGGGCCAGTGTACTGTATGATTATATAGTAGATTTACTATAGGACCCAGTGTACTCTATGATTGTTTAGTAGATTTACTATTGGGGCCAGTGTACTCTATGATTATATAGTAGATTACTGTAGGGGCCAGTGTACTGTATGATTATATAGTAGATTTACTATAGGACCCAGTGTACTGTATGATTATATAGTAGATTTACTATAGGGGCCAGTGTACTCTATGATTATATAGTAGATTTACTATAGGACCCAGTGTACTCTATGATTATATAGTAGATTTACTATAGGGCCCAGTGTACTGTGTGATTATATAGTAGATTTACTATAGGGGCCAGTGTACTCTATGATTATATAGTAGATTACTGTAGGGCCCAGTGTACTCTATGATTATATAGTAGACTTACTATAGGACCCAGTGTACTGTATGATTATATAGTAGATTTACTATAGGGGCCAGTGTACACTATGATTATATAGTAGATTTACTATAGGACCCAGTGTACTCTATGATTATATAGTAGATTACTGTAGGGGCCAGTGTACTCCATGATTATATAGTAGATTTACTATAGGGGCCAGTGTACTGTATGATTATATAGTAGATTTACTATAGGACCCAGTGTACTCTATGATTATATAGTAGATTTACTATAGGGGCCAGTGTACTCTATGATTATATAGTAGATTTACCTTAGGGACCAGTGTACTCTATGATTATATAGTAGATTTACTATAGGACCCAGTGTACTCTATGATTGTTTAGTAGATTTACTATAGGACCCAGTGTACTGTATGATTATATAGTAGATTTACTATAGGACCCAGTGTACTGTATGATTATATAGTAGATTTACTATTGGGGCCAGTGTACTCTATGATTATATAGTAGATTACTGTAGGGGCCAGTGTACTCCATGATTATATAGTAGATTTACTATAGGGGCCAGTGTACTCCATGATTATATAGTAGATTTACTATAGGGACCAATGTACTGTATGGTTATATAGTAGATTTACTATTGGGGCCAGTCTACTGTGTGATTATAAAGTACATTTATTCTAGGGGCTAGTATACTGTATGGATATAAGGTAGATTTACTATTGGGGCCATTGTACTGTATGATTATGAAGTACGTTTAATGTAGGGGTCAGTATACTGTATGATCTTAAGTTAGATATTTTACTATAGGGGCCAGTGTACTTTATTTTCATAAGATAGATTTACCATGGCGGCCAATGTACTTTATGACCATAAGATAGATTGACTATTGGGACCATTGCACTGTGTGATCATATAATAGATTTACTATAGGGACTAGCGAAGCTCATACATGATGCATATTTTGCAAACCACACTGCTCCTGCATTTCATCATATACATAAGAAATAAAGGTATCATTGTATTTTATTTGCAAAAGATGCGAGATTGCTTTTGTGTAATTTGTTTGAACAATTAAGAAAATGTCTTTTGGAAAAATTAGGGCTAACTGATTACTTCATAAATTTGTCCGGAAAATATGTACCATGTTCATTTTGCAAACCATTTTATAATTCGCACAAAACATTTTATATATATATATATATATATATATATATATATATATATATATATATATATATATATATATATATAACTGTGTAGTAAGAGCGCTAGAGTCAGTACACCAAAAGAAAGTATTAATAGTTCCGTGTAACATCGGTTCTTTAAAGCATTAAAGGTAAATACACCTTGAGATGATATTGCTGGATGCACAGGTGGTAGAGCTACATGTATATACAGTTCTTTATCATTATGGATGATTCTTGTATTGTGAAGAGTGTAAATTGTTGATACGATAGAATAGAAAAACTGATGGGACGGCAATTTTTGTTGACTTAGTCAGGGCATATTCCGTCATTTTGTTTCTTATAAAAAGAAAGAAAAAGCCAGTTGACTGTTTGTTGAATATAGGCCACTGACCTTTATATTCTTATACAGTGATATACTCACTATACAACATTATACTCACTATACACTATATCATTATACCGCGGTTCATTTTATAAAACTGTATGGTGAGGGATCCTATTTAGTTTTTACAATTTTGTTCTATCGTTGCTACATTTTTATTTTAACTGATTTGAAGTTTTGCTGTTGAGAAATAACTAAATTATGGCATAACATCATTAAATACCTGGTTATGTAGAACTGCAGTTACCGAATGGTTAGCGTGCCAAACCCATGATCGAATTATTGCGCTGTTGAAACCTATCATCAAATCAACCCGGGTCGGCTAACGTGGTGTGTCTCTGGGCAAGATACTTTATTCCAATTGCCTTGGCATTAAAAACCCTCATTTATCGCTGTGTCGTAACACATCAAACGAAACGAAACGAAACCCAAACTTGTTTGTATGCACTGTTATGGCGAAGCATTGTAGGAACATGCCACTGTATATGGCGCCTTTACTTGAAACGCATACCATTTTCATAGCTCTGGTGAACCTCGTGATAAAGAGGGAGTTCATTTAAAAAGACAGCAAATGTTTCCCAACTCTTAAAGTAAAGAATTAAAAGAAAAGAAACTACTGAAGAATTTAGATGCCACAGAATTGTTGACTGGACATTTATCGCACGCATTTCTATCAGGGCGATTTTTTCTCTCTGCATTTCGGAATGTATTAATAACTTCTAGAACATTTTAGCTTTTACCAGGGGTGGATGGATGGGGTAGGGGAGGGGTGGGGATTCAGTCGTTTATTGATTATATAATATTGATAAGTCTGTAAGATTTTGATAGCATGTGTGTGTGTGTGTGTGTGTGTGTGTGTATATATATATATATATATATATATATATATATATATATATATATATATATATATTGAATTTGTGTATGATGATAACGATGATGACTAAGACCATGGCAAGATGATACTACCACAATTACTATTGCTATTATTACTACTACTGGTTATACATGTAATAATGATAGAGAAAAAACTATATTTTCTGATTGTTTCTCAAATAGTGTACAAGAATCGTTTGTTTTTAATGTTCAGTGGGGACATCTATTGCGTAACTCCATATTAACAGATCAAAGTTCAAGCACGATATGTACAAATGTTTGTAAAGTATGTATTTTATACAAAGAACTTTTAAAATAAACAACTCCCCCCCTCCCCACAACAACAAACAAACAAAGAAGGAAGGCAGGAAAATGTAGAGAAATAAGATATTGTAAATGCTTTTTAACTTGCACCTGATTCAAAGCTAATAAAAAGCTGTGGTGGGGGTGGGGGTGGGGTTTCATTTTACTCTCGGTAGTTTTCTCTACGATGAACGATATTTTGGTCCATATAAATTATTCTTTACAACGAAGCATTCGTTATAACGAAGTATTCACTTTCTGTATAAGTTTTCTCTTGGATCCACTGTTGGTGGTTGCTGTACCAAGCAGCTCGATAGAGCAAGGTTAGCTTTAGCGAGGGTTTACTGTATGTTAGAACTAATGCTCACTAGAATTAGGATGGGCATAGATAAATTGGAGAGCTATTTCACTTTGGCAACAAAACACGCGAGTTTAAATACTTAGAATGAAGAGTTATGATAAGTTATCAATATGCTCAAAATATATTTCCTGCTGGCGGCCGTATACCTGCATTACAGACGGTGTACGGCCTGCAGAACAACTGTGTTAAGACCGGTGTTGTCGCTTTATAATACTGTACATAGTAGCCAGATTGAAGTCACATGGTGGGAAAATACATTACAATTACTTCTGATAGGCTTAAAACCTCAGTTAAGTGATACAAATTAAATTTCCGCAATAAAGAAGATATTCAGTTTAATTGGATCCTAGAAATATACCATTCTTATAGGTGGGGCAGTGATATAAATGCGGATGACGTTATTTTTTTAAGTGCATTTGTGTCAACCTCTCTAACCTTCTCCCTACCATCACCCCACCATCCACCACCCCCGAGCTGGTCTCTGCTGATTACATATTTAATCTTGTGAGTTTTGATTCCCATTTTTAGCTATACTACTTTCACCAGTTTTGTATCGCTACTCTTCTTCACTACTTGGAGGATTGCCATGAAAGTTTACACACCCCACCCCACCCCCTGCCACAAACACACATGGTATAGTTGGTCCTAAATGAACATGGTGCTGCCAGGTCATCAAATATGGCCACCACATCAACCATCTTAAAAAATACCCTGTTGTTGTTATCGTTACTTTTCCTGAATGGATAGTTGTATTGACATAAGGGTTTCACTAAAAGACATCGTATCATGGCTAGCAGGCCCTTAATGGTGCTGATCTGAAGAAACCAGATCAAACCAAACTTGTTATTACTACTCCTCCTGAATGGAAGGTAATATTGATTATGTGTTTTCACCAGAAAACTTCTGGTTAGTCTTGAATGAACATGGCGAAGGTATGATTTCTGATATAGCTGTTACAGTTGTTAGACTGAAACGTCTTGTTATTACTACTCCTGAATGAACGGTCATATCTTCATGGGTGTTTCACTAAAAGACTTCTTATAGTGTTTTGTTGATCCTAATGAAAATGGTGCTGATCTGACGTCCAATATGTGGCCATCTGGAAAATCTTGTTTTCGCCACTCCTTAAATCGAAAGTCATGTTGACGTAGAATTTTCATCAGAAGTTCTTAATGTGTCTAGCAGGTCCTGAATGGAAGTAACTAACCCTCAATATGGTCACTATGGTGACTTTCTTAAAAATATTGTTATCTCTGCTCCTCTTCAAATCAATGGCTATATCGACTTGTTATTTATATCGGTAGACTTCTTATGATACTTAGTTGGTCCTAATGAAAATGGTGCCTGTCGCACCTACAGTATGCTGCCACGACGACTGTCTTAAAATTCTTGTTGTCACTACTCCCCCATAAACGGATTATCATTATAACATAGGTTTTTTCCCAAAAAGCTTCTAATGATGTCTACTTTGTTCTAAATGAGAATTATTCTTCGCTGACACCATGCATGTGCACCACATCACTTAATTTGAAAATCTTGTCAACGATGAATAATATCAGATGGTTTATGTACCCAGCGTTCAAAAGGAAGAAATGGTCTTAGTTTGAATTTTTGAAAATTTCTTTCGCTTGGTACAGCGACAGTCTCTTTTGAGGGACTCTTGTTTTCGCTATTCCTCCTAATGTACTTAGAGGAAAGTCATGCCACTTTGCATACAGTTTCATTCTGTTCTGTTGTTGGTCTTAAATGTAACATGGTGCTCATAGAGTATACATTATGATCACAATGGTGACTAGCTTAAAACTCTTGTTATAGCTACTTCTTCTGGGCGTATGGTCATATTAACGTGGTATTTTCACTCAAAGGCGTTTTGCAACATGTAGATGATCCTGAATGGGAACGGTACTGATATAGCTTGGCCTCCGTGGTGGCCATCTTGAAACTTTTGGCAATGCTACTACTCTTGAATGGATGGCTATACCGACATGTTTTTTTCTTATCTCTCAATCAAACATTACTTAAAATATGCAGTTGGTTCCGGATGAAAATGAGGCCTATATGACTCCCCAATATGGCTGCCACAACGGTTGTCATTAAAATGTTGTTGTGACTACTCGACCGGAACGGATGGTCGTGTTGGCATGGCTTTTTCAATAAAACATATCTTACAATATATAGACCTATATAAAAGTGATGCTGATCTTACCTTCCAAATGGCTGCTTTTGTTGTTGTTGTTGTTGTTGTGGGGCTTAACGCCATTTAACAGCACACGATAGGCTATACATGGCGGCCAGTATTAATGGTGGAGGAAGAAACCGGGAACTCCGCGAAAAGAACCACCGACCCACGAGAAGCTACTGGCAAGCTTTCTCACATATCCACATTCGCCGAATCTTAGACTCGAACCCACGCAGACAGAGGTGAGATGGCAGTGATCCGTAACAGAGAGCGCTTTAGACCACTCGGCCACTCGGGGCCCCTGGCTGCTTTTGTGTCCATCTTCAAAATCGTATGACCACGTCTCCTGAATAGATGGTTGTATTGAAATTGGTTATGAACTAAAAGTATGTTTATGTATGTAGTAGGTCCTGAATGAAGAGGTTTTGATCTGAAATCTACCCACTGCAACTACAGTAGCCATTTGAAGCAAAAAAAAACAAAACAAAAAAAAAAAACAAACAAACAACTTTATTATACTCATCTTGAAATAATTGTTGCATTTAATTGTTTTGTTTTTCCTTTAAAACAACTTTTGCAATATTTAATTGGTTCTCATTGAAAATTACGCAGATCTAGCTAACAAAATGTCCACATTATTGCGAACAAGTTCTCCAAGCAGACCTACTTAACTTTGAGATCTAGTCCAAGGTTATTTCTTGAATTTTTGTGCCTCATGGAGCTTACGAACATAGTGATTTGTATATTTACGAATGACTTTTGACAAGACATTGTGTTTCTTTGTTTTTAAATAAAAGTGTTGACAGTTAGTCTTCTGACATTGATTTCAAGGTCAAAGGTCTGACCCTGCGTTTTCGTCTGTTTTGGCTTGTAAGCATGAAAACACGAACGAGGATGAATAGTGTGTTATCAAATTCATTTTGTGGATATCTCTGAAGATTACCTTGAATGTTGCTAGTTCAGTTTCTTAATCTGTTTACCTCCCCCCCCATCCTATCCCATCCCAACTCAACAAAACAAATTATCTATTAAACTAAACGTAGCACGTATCTAAGACGCGTTCATTGATAAGTCTATCCATGAAATAAGGTTAAAGGTGAAAGGCAATGACAAGGATTTTTGTATTGCACTTATAATGAAAATATGTTTACTCAGACATATAAGATAGTATTTTTGCTACCACACTTAGTATGTTGGAGTTTTTCAAGAAAATATATCTGAGATTGTTTCAATATCCCGCAATTGAAAAATAAATAAAGGGAAAGAAGAAATAGATCTCTTGTAAATTCATACAAATTATTTAATGTCAGGAGAGCATAAATCCATTTGAGGGAGGGAGGGATTCCTTTTTTTTTTTCCTTTACACTTCGTTTCCTTCCCCGGCTTTTATCCCTTTGTCCCTCTGTGTGTTATCTCCTCGTTTCTGATTTTGAGGGCAGTTCTGGAAACCCAAGTAGAATGAGTGAAAGTTAATTCTGGTCTTCTGTGAATGACGTCAACAAGAACGAATTTCTTGTGAATCTCCTACAGTCTCAAATATTTTCCACTCGACAGAGTTATGTGGCACTTGAATATATATGTGAGAAACCAAACATGTTAGTGAAACATTGTTGAAAGTTTCAGATTTATTAGTTGTTATCAAAATAACTGTTGGAAGAGCATCACTGCATACGGAGTACATATGCAATGTTGCAATCATTCATAGTCAATTAATTAACTGCTTGGAAAGTCAGAAATCCTGTTTCTGTGTGCTTATTTAACTATAGACATGTTTAGTTTTAATAAAAGCTTGCATCTTCACTACACAGGACCATATATCTTTGAACTTTGTTTGTTTAATAAGTCTTTAGTTGATGGTAAAACCAACCCGTCTTCCACAACTTTGTGGCATTCCACCCCTCCCCCCACAAGGCTTAACAGTTGGCAACAAGCATAGAATATTTGAGATATTTTTGGCTGATGTTTTTATTCATACAGGAATCAAACCACTAATTCATTTCCCATAGAACTTAATGTTAATACATTAAATAATAAAAATAAGTTACGAATTAGAATCCATTAATTGCCAATCGGAGCATCTCAAAATATTTAGTACTCAATTTTTTTATTCTCCAGCCAGTAGACTGATTCAACGGCTGTACTGTAAGTAGTGGTCCAATAGATATTATTAACTGGTCCAATTTTGGTTAAAAAGGAAACTATGAATGAATGAATGTAAGCATGGTCTTATGAACACAAATGCCAAAGGGCTTTGGTCAAGATAAGCTCTACTGATATGGATTCTGCTCACACTTTTGTCTGTAGGTGATAAACTGTTATCACCCGTTAAGTCATCATTCATTAACAGTAAATTGGTTATGCTTGGACTACAGAATGCCGTAGATCAAACGGTTAAGAGTCTTGGTTCATCTCGGATTTCTGTATGATAAATTATAAACTGTCCTAGTGGCAATCACTTAACGACAATCTTATATGAAAATAATACCACATTTTTATAATTGCATACTATAATAGAGTTTGTTTCTGATCTTGGTGCTATGTTAAATGTTGGCGTCGTGAATTCATTTCATTTATAGATCCATGTAAATTCTATAAATAAAACTTTCATGGGACATGGTATTAGTCCGTACAAGAGAATAAGCCTGATAAATAACGTTCGTGTGTGTGTGTGTGTGTGTGTGTGTGTGTGTGTGTGTGTGTGAGTGCACTGACGTCCGTCCTGGTAGGATTCCATTGGGATTAACTGGCGTCCGATCGGGATAAAGAAATCTTGCCAGGTAACAGCGAAATCAACATTTCAATGGAATTATATTATGTTGTCTTTAGTTCTCGAATTGTGTTCATCCCTGGGGGATAAGTGCGATCTTTATGGGATCATGTTGTAGATGGAAACTTTTGAGTTTCAACCTTTTCGTTTTATTTTTTTTTTTATATTTTTGTTTCTATTTGTTGTTGGCGAAAATGTTAATGATTTGCATACAAAAGTTTCTGGAATGAAACCTTTAGAACTACGTATCAATTAAAAGAAGCTACAAGTCTACAGATAGATATTATCAGTGGCACCTTTCTACTTAAGCAAGCATTTTTGTTTCTTCTGATGATTAAACGGCTTCACTTTAAAAAGAAAATACAAGGCTGATCACCGGGCTTATCAAAAAAGAAATTGTGCAAGAAGCAAATTAGCAGAAAAGGTGACAGGTTGAAAAGACTTCAAATAATGTTTGAATTCTGATATCTTCACTGGGAGTGTGTTCAGCATATTTCTGACGAGAGTACAGATTTCATGCACCTCTTTCGAACTCATTTTAATTTCAAGTCAAATTGGGACACTTTTCACAGACAAACATGAAATATTGATATTTAATGCAACACAAAAAGTCCCCCTTCTGAATATCAGTTTTCATTATAAAAGAGGTGACAGATCAGACTTTTCTCTGCATAATTCACCCTAACAGTTCTAGATTAATTTTCATGCACGTTAGATTATTCTCTGTGACAGTGATTTTCTGTTGGAGCTATGATTTAGCAATTATTTCATATTTAAACAATCACAGGAAGATTTTATAACAAGAGAGGAATGGGATACTACTACTACTACTACTTCTACTGACGACTTTATTCAAAGATGGTGACAGCTGCATGGAGCTAATGTTCCTTGTGGCCCTTTCTTATATGCATATTTACATGCATAGGACATAGTTGCACACACAGTAAAAAGAGCATTGATAAATAGGCTACATTTATATATGGATACAATAAACACAGAATTTTGTAAGAACACATGCCCCCAATCAGGTACATTGTGTATATGAAGTACAAAAAATAGTTAGACAACAAAGTAGAAGGTTAGAGAATTTATACTCTGTGTCGTAATGTACTGGTCAATTTAAATGGGTTCCACTTCTCATCCATTGAACTGTATTATAAATAAATGCATTTGTATTGAAAAAAGACACCTCCACCCCCAACAACACTCGCCCCCTCCATGTGTTTTAGCGCTTTCAGTTTTTCCAAAATGTTTTAGATACCAGGCATAGCACAAGGTGGAAGTTTTGAGGGGTAAGAGACTCCGACATTGCTTTCTGTAGACATAGATTGGTGGCTTGGAAAAGAAATTTTCTTCAGGAATGATCGTTATCTTATAAAAAAAAAGAAGAGGTGTACTGTTTTTGGTGTAATCACGCTAACTTGAAGCAAATGGGAATTGGCGTATGCTGGAGGGGTAGAAGGAGAAGAGTACTTGTGCCTCTCGCCCCTCCCCAAAATCAATATCGGTGAGAGGAATAATGCAGTACCATTCAATGTAGAAGATAAAAATTGACTTCATGACGTTGAACTCAGATCAGAAATTAAATGCAAGTGTAACTTCTTAGGTAAGTAGTAGGTACACCGATAATCAAATGGAAGAGATAAATTGTTTTGTAAAGCAGTAGGTACACCGAGAAGTAAATTCAAGTGATAACTTTTAGGTAAGCAGTCGGTACACTGAGAAGTAAATAAAAGAGATAACTTGTTTTGTAAAGCGGTAGGTACACTGGGAAGCAAATGCAAGAGATAACTTCTTAGGTAAGCAGTAGGTACACCAAGACGTCAGTGCAAGAGATAACTTGTTAGGTAAGCAGTAGGTACACCAAGAAGTAAATACATGAGATAACTTCTTCGGTAAGCTGTAGTTACAAAGAGAAGTAAATACATGAGATAACTTCTTAGGTAAGCAGTACGTACACCGAGACGTAGATGTAAGGAATAACTCGTTAGGTAAGCAGTAGGTACACCAAGAAGTAAATGCAAGAGATAACTTGTTATGTAAGTAGTAGGCACACCGAGTAGTAAATTCAAGTGACAACTTCTTATGTAAGCAGTAGGTACACCGAGAAATAAAAGTAAGTGATAACTTATAAGCAGTAGGTTGTGTTACGAAAATTTCCAAAATTCAACCGGGCTTTAATCAATGTGATAAATGCAAAGATTTTATTTTAAAATGCTAAAGTGAACTCAAGTGAAATAAAAATCTTAACAACAGGGTCTAAAAGGAAAACCTTTTTGCCTTTATGAATTTGAAATTTTACTGGAGAGTCTGGTTGTTTGATACATAAGGTGCAGCAGACAGGTGCCCAGACGTAGTGTTCACAGATAAGGAAAAAGTAAGGATGCTTCTCCTCCTTGGAATATAGACTATGTTCTTTTTTATCTCTACCTGAACAGCAGGCTGCTAGGTGTGGACTGAGATTCCAGTACATATAAATAAATATATATTTGAGGCTGTATAGTGGGATTATTACATATATTTGGTAAGTTTTCATTTATAATTATAAAGTTAGCAATTTGTCTCAGATACAAAATATAAAAATGCTCATTTTGTTAAAATGAATGAATGTAGTGTCGTTAGGAAATTAAGCAAATATGTATCAAAAATATACGTTTGATGTTAACATTTACTTGCAACATAGCAACAGTTGTAATGTTTGCAATCAGTGGCTACTTATTTTTGAATCTGTTATTGTTTGACAATTTTGCAACGATATAAAGTTATTATGTGGTTTCTGGATGAAAATATATGTCAACCGCACGCAAAGAATAAAAAAGAAACTCTTCTCAAATTACTAAAAATTAAAGAAGTGGTTTGCAAGAAAAATGAACTTCTTGCGTTAAAAAAAAAAATGTTTTCTTGTATGTTAAAATCGTTTTTGATGGGGAAAGTCGCATGCTGTTATGATTTGCAAACCATTTCTTCTTGAAAATAACTGTTGAAAAATATGCTGAAATTCGTGCAGCTTTGTTAAGTTGTTACTATTTAAAACAATTCCATTCCAAGAGAGAAAAATACTTTCCTTCATATGGGTCTTACGAAGGTGTGTTTCGGACAGATACTATCTTTCAGCTCCCATTAGTTGTAAAATTATTTTTGGAAGTAAGAAGACCCAACAACGACCCCCTCCCCCTCCAACAGTAATTTATGCTGTTTCCTTTCATTGCATTTGGTGTGACATTATATTATTTGCTTTATTACTAGTAAAATTTTCTCACATATTTATTTTCTCAAAACAGCTGAGGATGTATACTTGAGCATACAATTATGACCTGGAATAAAACCAATGAATGATGACAACCCTTCACCCTCCCCAGCCTATTTTATTGCTTCACATGGCCATTTTTCTCTCTTAGCATAAAGACACTTTTGTTGCAGAAAATCATTAATGGAATTGGATAGGATGCACATGTTCCAATGCTTGGATGTCTAAATGTTGGAATATCAGTCTGTTAGAAGCATTTAGAATCAGCCAACTGGTTTTCTGGCGTTGGGTTGATGATAAGGAAAATTGTCTAGGATTCCTCTAAGTCTTAGTCACAGTCTGTTGTCAGTAGTTACTACCATAGCTATTCCAACACATGTAAATGCTTTATGCTATAGCAGTAGTAATGTATTGCTCATTAGGTGAAGTTTGATTCTAGCTGAAAATAATCAATGGCTTTGTGGAAGTGAGAGAGAATATAGGACTCATTATGAATCCATGATGTGAATGTTATCACACACATGCAGATTCCGATATAACCAAGGTAAATTAGAATTTGTTATGGCTGAGTAAGTAGTTCATGTCTGACACATAGTTAATGTAACATAAGATCAATACTCACCAAACTCCTGAATGTGGTTAATAATTTAGACTGGGCCAGTATTGGTTGTCTCTTTTATACAAGTGCTGTGTCCAAGACAAACAATATGGACTTGTTCAACAGTGTGTCAGTAATGGAAAATAGTAGGCCATTCAATATGAGAATATGGCAAGACTAGTGCCACAACACAATATGAATAGCTTGACTTTGGTAGTTAAAATTTTGCCAGGAAATATAATTTTTTTAAAATAGTTACCAGACAGGTGCTTCCAAGCAATTTTTAATTGAGATAAGTTTGAGCACAAGAAATATGTTACTATTGTTTGTTAATTTTGAAAAAAATTACCAAAAGTGTTAGATGGAATTTTATTGAATATATATATATATTTTTTTAAATTAGTGATATATATCTTAGTACATATTAGAAAGAGCTTGAGCCTTTCATCAAATTATTCGAAAAACACCTGAGAATTACTACAGTAGATGATTGGCCAGGTGGTCTAAGGCACTCAACGTTACAGATCACCTACATGTCACCTCTGCATGGGTTCAAGTCTCAGACTTGGCCAGTGTGGGTACATGAGAAAGCTTGGCAGTAGCTAAAAGTGGGTCCATGGTTCTTCCCAGGATGTTTCTGGGTTCTTCCTCCACCAGATATACTGGCCACCATGTATAGCCTACCATGTGCTGAAAAATGATTTTTGAACTCAAAGAACAACAACAACTACAGTAGATGCCATTGCATGCACAGTCACCTATACCTAAATGATGTCATAAACATATCGCACACCGTCCTTATCATCAATTCCTTCCTTTCAGGCAACTCAGCTGAGATGGCTTATTCATGGCCAGAAGACTCACAAATTTCATTTTTCACGTAGGAACTCACTAGAGATCTTTGTTTTACTGAACTTGTGCAAATAATTCCTTAATGTGTCACGATGAAATAATGTGTCATGATGTAATAATGTATCATAATGAAATAATGTATCATAGTGAAATATTGTAATATTGAAATGGTTTTATTTTGCCTTGCTTACTTGCACTAAGTAATTCTGAGATTAAATTTTGTACAAAAGTCATGGTATAACGGTACCAATTTTACAACCCCAGGTGGGTGGAGCTTAAGATGTAGGGAACATTGTATTCAGAAATAAACCACAAAACTAGCTGTGATTGGTGCATTATGTAAGAGTTGTACTTTCTGCTAGGCTTAAAAAAAAGTTGAGCCTCTTGGCAATATGTGAGATTATGTTAATTCATAACTATATCACATTTTGTATTTTTTAGGATTTTTTTTTAAAATGTACACATGACTGAAAATGTGTCTGGTGTAACTAGATAACTCTTACCCCTGTCTAGTTCCAGCAGAGTTATCTCTCTTAAATGCAATGGAGTACCTGGTTCTGTCCTTGTCAAATTGACAATCTAACATTGTTCTCTGTGACAGTGGGTGACATGCATGCTGAGGTAGGATAGAAAGTATATTTATTTCACAAAACATTAGCATTGAGGTCTATGGAAAAACAATTGGTACCATGACACCTCATGAGGTGTTCCATTCAGCCTTATCACATATATGTGTATCAGTGTGACCTAATTTGTAACTTTTGGCTAATTTTTTTGTGAAAAACAGTTGAGTGGAAATCTGGAAAAATGCTGTGGTCTTGTAGAAAATTAAATGATATTGGTTAGTGTTCCTGTAATTTCGATGAGTAGCAACCCCCTTTAATAGATACAAATGAATTTATTTGCATCACTTGACAATGGCACCAGCAACTGATGTATTAAAACAGATTGTTCTAGCACTTTTCAGCCTGTGGTAACCAAACTCATGGCAATGATGCATATTTTTGAGGTGGATATGTATCAATTACCTTAAATAGGTCAGTGTGACCTAATTTTTACATTTTTGGCTGAATATTATTTGAAACAAAAATTGCTGAAGACATTCCAGCACTAAATTATTAAACTTCCACGATGGAATATACATTATTCATGGAAACGTTCACAATGAACACAGTCTTAAACTGTCAATATATATCAAATAGATTTTCTTTAGAAATGTCCAATTAAAGCACACATGTTGATGTAGCAGTATGCTTGGTTGAGGCAAACTACAGTATATGATTTATCAAAGTTTTCTTCATGTTATTCCTAGACTCATTTTTTAAAAATTACTAAATGTGAGACGTATTGCACACACATTGTAAAGTTGCCAATGGGAACCATAAAGTATACGATGTATACTCACTTATAAGTATGTACCATGTGTACTCACTTATACATATGCACCATGTGTACTCACTTACAAGTATGTACCATGTGTACTCACTTATAAGTATGTCCCGTGTGTACTTACTTATAAATATGTACCGTGTATACTCACTTACAAGGGTATATCATTTATACTCTCTTGTAAGGATGTACCATGTATATTCACTTATAAGTATGTTACATGTATACATACTTATGAATATATACCATGCATACTCACTCGTTAGTAGAGTCCAACAGTAAATAACATAGATGCTGATCTGCCATTGCATTACATGCTGGTAGATCAGGGTCTAAGTTGTATGTACAACTGATTACTCCTTACAAACTGCAGAGACCCAGATCTGTTGGTGCATTATGCAATGGCAGATCTGGGTCTGTGCAGTTTACATTTGGATCTGACTTATGTGTGTGTGTGTGTGTGCTTATTCATTATAATACTGTCCATGGGAGCCATGAAGTATAGTGCCTTATAGTGAGAATGCCTTATAATAAAATACATTATACATTTAGCAGATTATTTAGTGAGTGAGTGTTATAACAATAACCATGTCATAATGAAGCATCTAATAGTGAGGGAGTGCTGTAACAGGAGCTTTGTTATAATGAGGGGTATGATAGTGAGGTAAGATGAACCATGTTATAATGAAGGGTCTAATAGTGAGAGAGTTCTATAGCAGGAAAAATGTTATAATGAAGAATCTATTAGTGAGTGAGTGCTATAACAGAAACCATGTTATAATGAGGGTCAAACCATGTTATAATGAGGGTCTGTAAGCGATGGAGTGTTATATCAGGAACAGTATTACAGTTAAAGGTCTAATAGTGTGAGAGTGGTAACAGGAACCATATTATATTGAATGGCGTAATAGTGAGGGACTGATGTAACAGGAACCATGTTATAATGAAGGGTCAAATAGTGAGGTATATGCACTGCCTTGTAAAGATAGATAAATTGATGGTCACAACTACATTAACTGTGACAACATTCACTACAGCCATGTCTTATTACCAGAAGATTTAATAGCTTATGACGGAAATTTGTATAAATTTACATCAAGATAGACTTTTGGAAACTACTTACCTCCTAGCTTATAGACAGGTGGAGGTATTTATTCTTCAGTTTATTATATTGTACAAAACAAACATTATTGCATCATAAACACTATTGCAGTTGGTGCATTACCTTTCTAATGCCAATATAAATATGTGCCAAAATATAAGATTTTAATTCCAGTTTTTAATTTCTGGTATCGGATATGCACTAATATTAACCCACACTAGGTGCAAGAGCACTAAAGTATCAAATTTGATATTTTGGTCTTACTGTATTAATTCTGCCAAATGCATATTTGCTAACAAATCTCTGCCTTTAGTTTCATCTGCATTTTAACAAAAAGATACTTCATATAAAAAATACGGAGATAAACATATACACAACTGTATTGTAAAGTTTGCAGAAATGTAATCAAAACCCAAACAAGCTAAAACCTTGATCCATTGACAATAGAGACCAATAATAAACTTGTGTTTTGCTATTTATGTCATCATATTATGTGTAATCTCACAATGGATTTCTATGTACATGTATTTGGTTTGGGGTGTATGGTATATGGTCTCTTTCATTGTTAATTGGCTGTTTGCAGTGTGAAATACTCTTATTACTGGTTAAGAGGATTTGGTTTTTTAAATAAAATTTTAAATCTCTTGTGATTTTATTAGGAGAATTAGGGTATTTAGTTCAGGCTTCTCTTATCTTTACAGAGTGCTGATGAGAAACTGAGGAGCTTTGGGGGAAAATACCACAACTCCAAGCACAGCAGCAACAGCAACAATCCTGGACCCCAACCAGTTGCTCTTAAGGAGCCCTTTCCCTCTCAGTCCACACCTCAGCCTGTTGTGGTCGACACCCCTACAGGGCCCCCACCAGAACCACCCAGACCATCAAAGCCCAGCCCACACATCCCAGACCTAATTGAAGCCCCACCTCCTCTCCCAGAACCCCGGGCTGGTGGAATGGCAGAGAGAAGAATCCAGAAATCAGGTGAGAATGAGAATCAAACTCTCCTTTGATAAATCTATACTGAATGATTGGCCCATTCCCAAAACTACAAGAATGTGGCCACTGTATCTGTTAATGATGGAACTGCATATGTATCTTTGCTTGTGTGTGTGTGTGTGTGTGTGTGTGCCCATTCCCAACACTGTACAAAAATGTGGCCACAGTATCTGTTAATGATAGAACTGCATATGTATCAGTGCTTGTGTGTGTGTGTGTGTGTGTGTGTGTGTGTGTGTGTGTGTGTGTCTGTGAATATTATGTGCAAAACTGGTACGAATAGACTTCCTTGTAGATGTAATGCACATATATCATGTATTGTGATATTTCAATGATGCAATGCATTGATTTAAATCAACTTTAAAAACTGTGGCAAAGAGATATGTTAGGAAGCTTTCATTATCCAGTGTTGACATGCAATATACTCACCCACACCCTTGGATTTCATAGCAATTGTTGGTGTGTGTGTGTGGTGTGCGTATTTGTGTGTGTATATCTATCTCTCTTTTCTCTCTCTCTCTCTCTCACTCTCATATATATATATATATATATATATATATATATATATATATATACACACACACACATATCTATCTCTCTCTCTATATATATATATACACACACACACACATCTATCTCTCTCTCTATATATATATATACACACACACACACATACACACACATATCTATCTCTCTCTCTCTCTCTCTCTCTCTCTATATATATATATATATATACACACATATCTATCTCTCTCTCTCTATATATATATACACACACACACACACATCTATCTCTTTCTCTATATATATATATACACACACACATACACACACATATCTATCTCTCTCTCTCTCTCTATATATATATATATATATATATATATATATATATATATATATATATATATAGATGAAATGGTTTCCAGAGCTTAACTTTAGTTTGTTGTTGGTTTTTCTTTTTTTTTTTTGTTCTTTTCTAAAGTTTCTAAAGTTTGGGGACTGCTAGCTATGTCCTAAGTCAAGGTCCCTGCAGCTTAAAATATGATTTTCCTTTCTGCATGATAGGTTCTGTGCACTAACATTCATCAAACATCATAAGGAGACAACAGCTGGGCAGGGACAACTCCCTATTGACAATGAGGCTGAGAGGTGAAAGGTCAAGGACAATTTAACTGACTGTAATTTGTTGGCTTTTGCTTGATATATTTTCTAGATCCAATTTTTATCAAAGTTGATAGTCTACATCTGGGTACATTTATGGCATTTCTGTATTTAGATTTAAATTCTTGCCAATTGTGTGCTGATAAACAGGCCATGGTATTAGGGAGCTGAAAACCCTTTTGAATAATTCCAGGCGTGGTTTTGGAATTTGAATGTTATTTTGAATGTCAGATTGTAAGTGATATTTGTTTGTTTTTACACACATGGGAGAGGATTTGGAGGTAATCTGGTACCATTCCATAAACACATTTGTATCCAAGATCAGCCCTTTTAAAATGTTTTGTCTTATGATTAATTATCTTTAACTGTGACAAAAATATTCTGAGGAAATGTTCCATGGTGCGTCTAGAAAGCTGTGTGAAGCTGGTTTCTATTTTAACTGTAAGATTCTGTATAGCTATGATTTATAATATAATTTATAATTTCCCCAAATTGTTGCAAAATAGTCTATAGTAGGTAAAATGTATGCAGTGAAAATACAGCACTCAGGTGACATGGCGTAAGTATTTTATAAAGGAGTCTATCAGTGATATTTTGGCAGTTATGGGCTTGCATACATAATGAACAAGTGTGTCCCATTACATTGCCGCATGAAATGACAACATCATTTGCCATGACAAATGGTTTCCAAGACATTCACATAATGGAACACCCACTCCTTTGCACAAATATTCATTGGTAACATTGGAAGTCTGTTTCTGGTTACCAGAACCAAAACTAGGTCAGATTTTGTCCAGTGGTGCTAAAATTAGGTCAGCTTTGGTCCAATAGTGCTAGAAATCTCTTTGTTGCATAATGATATTCCTTTCTTGGTGCTAGATGTTGCTCCTTGACCTTCAAAATCAGTAGCATTTATGATCACATTCCTAAGAAAATTTAATTTCAGTCACCTTTATAGATTTTTCCTTTGCATCTGTCAAGAACCATTGTCACTGAATGATGAATCATATACTCAATTTTAGATCCTGTCAAACTGTAAACAGCACAGACTCAAGTCTGCCGTGACTCTCTGGTCTTAGTAGTATTAATGGGAAAGTCATGTCTTCACAAGCTTATTAATATATTCCCAGAGTTTTTTAAATTAATAAAATATTCTGATGATATTTCTTTATAATTGGGCATTCTTAGATCTTTGGGATGCAGAAGCTGCATTATTTGATTCCTAGGCAATATACCAGTCCAGTTAAGCAATATTCCAGTACAGGTGAGCAGTAGAGGTAAACAATATACCAGTACATGTAAACAATATAATAGTACAGGTAAACAATTGAACAATTTAGTGAGACTTTCCAGTAATAGCTTGCCATTATGAATGAAATTTTTTTCACATGTTTTGCTTATCTGTGTGGCAGAAAACACAGGGAGATGAAATTATGAGTCATGGAAGCCTGTATGAGTTTCACAAAACAAAGAGTTTATCAAAATGCATTGTGTAATAAGACCAATATTATAGAAAGAATACTGAGACAGCTTTAAATTTATGTAATCTTCTGCTATAGGAAGACGTGGCGAACCAAACACAGCTGAAAGTAACCAAACACAGGAAAACAAGACTGCCACAAAGAGGCGATCAAGGAGTGAGGGACCACGTGGACGAAGAAGAATAAGAAATTCGATACAGGAGGGGACAAAACAGATAGATGGATTTAGTAGGCCACACCCATCCAGATTCTCCATGTTCACAGAGCCCCTTTCAGATGATGACCTTTCACGTGATATGTCCGGAAGTGACTCAGTTGATTCAGATGATAGTGCTAGGAAACAGTGGACAAAAAGCCCGTTACACGTAAAGAGGACTAAAAGGATTGAGAAAAATGGAAAACAGCCAAGTAGAAAATCTGTACACGGCACAGAAAATGGATTTTCGCATTATGACAACCTTCAAAAGGAAACAAATTTACGTTGCCCAGCTAGGAGTAAATCTCCTCAAGGGGTGTCCTCTAACAGAAACCGTGAGAGTTTTGTGTATCAGGAAAATGGCGGAAATGATTTGGTTTCAAATGTGCAGAAAGGGAAATTTCAAAAACTTGAGGAGAGGAGGAACAAAAGAATTGACATTACTGTGACAAGCGACGAGGAATGTACACCTCAGTCACGGATTTCACGGCTTCGACAACGGGCAATACTAAGTTCCAACCTTTTCGCAAAGAAGAAATCCTTGGATGGCAATGACATTCTTCCACAAAGTTCATATCGTGGCATTGAGCAACCTGATATTCCAACAGAGGACGTAGGAAGAAATCTGCGTCTTAAATCAAGTGGCTATCAGGAAGAACCATGCAGATTCATACCAGTATATCCCCAGCATGAAAATGGAACTGTGAAATTGGAAAATACTAATAATTTCGTTTCAGCTGGCAATGGAAGATTCTATGATGAATATACTAAGCAACAAGGTATTGCAAAATCTTCTCAACAGGTAGCGTCCAGTCGACCAAATAATGTACAGGGATTTCCTTATGGTGCAGATAAAGGAAGTGCAAGAGGACGAATGGTAGAATTGCCGCAAGGTGGCGTAGTGAGCTATCGGAATACTTCAGAAAGCAAAGAATCTGCTTCCAACATAAAGGAAGATATTTCTAATAAAGGAAAGGAGAACGTGAGCGAGGTCCGAATGAGGAGTTTTAGGGAAGTTAGATCAAATAATCCTCAAAAAGCAATTAACAAAATTGAGTTGCACAGACGGTACCCAAACAGTGATTCAAGTGATGACTCTTTAGATGATCTAATTGAGTCAAATATTCAATACCTGGAAAGTGAAATTGAGAGTGGAAGACTCAAACGTCAGTCCAGTCATTATGTCAGTCAAGTGTCGGACTCCAAATTGACACAAGCAAAATCTGATCCAGAAGAATGCAAGCCCATAGTTTCAAGTTCAGTTCAAGAGGAAATTCGTTTTCGATTGCAGGTACCCTCAAATACATCCAATCAAACTGCCAGATTTCGGGGAGATATCATGTCCCAGTCAGTTCCAAATGTTACCATGGTAACTAGCAGACAGCCAGCATTAAGTCAGTCAGTTTACACGACAACACGTAGGGAGGAATCATTGTCGCAGGGGCCAGGCTTGAGAACAGTGCAGTCAACCCCAAATTCGTATTCTTCTCCGACACAGAATACTATACCCAAGGTAACATGCAGTCCGTATGTCCAAAGACGATCAGTAGTATTGCCAGAAATGGAGGACTTGTCAAAATCAGACAGTCACTTAAATGCTAATGAAATTCCAAATGTACATTCTTATGGTCATAGATATACAAATGTCAGCCGAGCAAATAACACTATTGTCTCACAGCCAGCGCAGAGTCTTTCCTTACCATCTGTAGAGGGAGGCATGTTTTCTGATGTGGAGTACGATATTGAGGTATCGGAGAGGGTTAAAAAATGGGAAAAACTGATGAAGCAAAAGTTTGATCTTAATGGTACAGAATTGCAAAGGACACTAAATACAATCCAGGAATCAGAGACATATACTAGCGACAGTAGCCAGCAAAATATTCAAGACAAGCGGCAGCATGTTCATCAGCCTTCAGATCAAAAAGTATCAACGATGTCTATGAATCTGACAAAATCAACTTCATCTGGTTCTCAGGTCAGCAGAGCCGAACCAGCTATTTTGTCTTACAGCGAGCCTAGGGTTGTTGCATCAGAGACTAATTTGCATAGGATTTTTAGAGTTATATCTGAACGAGGACCCACAGCAGCGGTAAAATCTTCTGATACATGTGAGGTGACTGGGCGGTCGTTATCATCAGGAAGCATGCATCGTTTGGAGAAAAGTAGCGAAATAGAGCAAAAGAGAAAATCACAGCATGCACAAAGTTTGACAAATATGAAACTAAGTGGAAATGAGGAAACACTGGAAGCTAAACCACCCATTGCAACAGACTCAGATGGTGGTGTGAGAAAGTCATGGCGAACATCAAGGTACGAGGAAGAGTTATCGGAATTAAAAGAGATTGTTTCAGATAGCTTCCAAGACTTAAAGAAAAGGTTTGATTCAGATGCAAGCGAGAGTGAAGTAAAAAGGTCTCCGTCTCCAGTTAGACAGATTCCAAAATATGTTAAAGAAAGATGGGATAAGGGACCAGTTTTCCCACAACCCTTCAGTGTCATAGAGACTATATCTCCTAAAGCAGTCTCCCCTGTCGTGACGAGGAAAAATGAATCAGAGTTGTTACAAAGAGCAATAATAACTATTCCGACTCAGAGTCTGTCTGGATCTATTCCTTTGTCGCCAACCAAAAAGGTATTGTTATCTGCAATGCGATCAGACTTCGAGACGCCTCCCATGTCTCCGCATCAAACAATGGAAGAAATGGCCAATTTGAATAATTTTCTATCAGGTTTAGAGTCTAAAGTTAAGGTCAAAGAAAAGGAAGTATGGTCTCCACGTATGGAAAGTTCGAGAGGTCTAATCAGTATTGAAAGAATGAAAGCTCGGACACTGCAGACTATTCCTTTTTCTGAGGATCCTGTGTGGAAAGAAATAGAGGAAATGACAAGTTTTGGGAAGGAAGCTCTGTTAGCAGATAAATTTCCTTCTCATAAAATTGACGACTTGGATTCCTTGTTGCAGATTGCAACGGGCTCATCTGAGAGTGTTCTTCATTCTCAAGGTGAAAGTGTTGATTCAGGTAGCAGGGACATACGTAACTTGAAAATGTCCAATAACGAGAGTTTAAAAGGTGAAACAAAGGCACAAACATTCCGAACCAGAGCTTTTCAAACTCCTAATATTCAACCGCTTCGTCTCAAAATCAATACACAACAGCCACCGTCAACTGAGAAAAGCAGTGCAAGTGCTCTTGATGAAGTCCTCGAAGACATTCGAGCATCTCTTCAGCGGAAGCCTCTAAGCCCCAAAACAAAGAAAAGCTTTGGAAGCTCAGGCTCTTCACCTATTCTGCTTTCTCCAGATCTTAAGCATTCTACGAGGCATGTTACAGAAGATTTAGTGTCAAAGCCTAAAATATCACTGGCAAGCAGGGTTATCGCCCCGAAAAACAATGAACAGGTGGCAGGATATACAGGGCCAGCAGTGCTAGAAGAAAATGAACTTACAGGGCAAGAGAAATTTGAGCAGCAACTAAAAGAGGCCATGCAAGCGCCTTTTATTGATCCCCAGTACACTCAGTTCCCGTATCTGATCAATGGAAACTATCATCTTGACCCATCGTTGTTGAAACAAAAACTTATTAGCACAGGGTTAGCTGCTGATTCATCAGATGAATCAGTAGTCAGTCTACTGAATGGGAGTCTTGCGGCCGATCAAAAAGGATATACTCAATGTCTTGACCCCTCAAAAGACTTATCAGCTAATCAGACTCGAACATTACAAATACAACAGCAGTCCGTTAGTCAGAAAAAGCCTGATGCATCAGATTTGGATCAGTCGGTTGAAGACTTGAAGGGCTTGGCTAGAGAGGTTGAGTTTAAGCTGTCACAAATAAAGTCAAGAATAGTTCAAGCTGATGAAGATAGGTTGGATTCAATTCTGCGGGCATTGCGAAAGTTTGCTCCAACTGCAGAACAGAAATACTTTGATGTCAAATTTTCACCAATAGACAGTGGAAAGGCAAAGAAATCAAAACTAAGCGATGCTTTAACAGAGCTGGAGAGAATATATGATAGCTTAGATTTAGACGATGACTCTATCATAGATGGTGCTGATAGGCGGGATTATGTAAGATCACCGAATCAGTCATCTTCAAATATTGTAAATGTTGGGCACAATAAAGACGGATCTGAGCATTCCGTTCATATCGAGTCTAGGGTTCGATCAAAAAGAAACACTAGTGGCTTTAGCGAAGATATAGCTGAGGTGGAACGCCAGACGCAAGGTGAATTTGAGGATATTACAAAAGCGTTTCAAGTTCTTCTAGAGGAAGTTACGAAGCAATGCAAAGCAGTAGTGAGTAATGCTTCTCCTTATGCCGTGCATGGTCACCCTGTGCTATCAGAACCGAGTAAGGAAACTCGAGTGCCAATTAAGGTCAAAGTTCAGCCACAAGTCACCCACCATTATCTACAGGATGAGAGTAGTTATTCTGTAAATAAATTAGGGTCAGTTATGACGGACCTAAGAAAAGACAAAGTAGGAAATAAGCATGGAACGCCAAGTCGAGGTCAACAACACTCAATAAATCAGTCAGCTTTGTATGTTTCCTTTGACAAACCTATCCGATCAAGTTCAAGCTCACAAACTACCCTGCCAGACTCTTCTGCACAAACAGCCCATGCCATTGATAGGGCAGAGCACAAGGTCATCACTCAAGTACCTGCACATGTTAACCAGTCTAGAAAACGAATAGAGAAGCCACCCGATGCACCTACCAAACTACAGGCTCAATCAAGTTTAAGCACACAATCTGGAGTTGGAAAAGTCATTATCGATAAATTGGGCTCAGCGACAGCAGTGGACGCAGCTGGTTTAAAACCTTCAGGTCTCAGTTCAGCTGTTAAACAAATGGGAGTGAACTTGGGAATTCAGGCAGACACTGAACTAGTCTCTAAGTCTGAACCAAAGCATTCTTCCAGAGGAGCTGGAAGGTTCCAGCGCCGGGGTAATATGGAGCACAGAAAGTCAATGCCAGCTGATGTTCTTAAGAGGACAATCGAAACTCAGACTGTTGAGACACAGACCACGTTTTCTTCAGTCCGAGATCAGTTCGAGTCCAAACCAAAGGTTGAGAACACAGAGTCTTCGGTTGCAGAATGCTCTATCTCGAGTGACAGCTCTCCCGATGTAAAAGTCCCACGCAAGCGGAAAATATCTAAAGGCATCGCATCAAGAATTGAATTGTTCAGTTCAAGTGATGACGAGCGCGGAAGACTTTCACAGTTGACACGTTCACAAAGTGCACCCAGTTTGATTGAATTGATACAGGACGATCGATCTGAAATAAAATGTATGAAAGTTGAAAAAAACTCGACAAGGTCGTCAAAAAGAAAGAGTTCAACTCCAAGACACATAAAACAAAGAAATAATGAATCAAGAATACGGCAGAAACCTCATATTACAAACAACGATGACCAGGTGGAGAAAGGATCAGAAAGCATGACTTCTTCTATCACATCAGAAGATATACAGTCTCCTCCATTGAATAAACCCCCGCTTTATCCCTTTAAACTTCCTAAATCTGAGAAGGACTCTCCGAAAAGGCTTGAGCGTAAATATTTCAACTTTGACAGAGATTCTGATAGGACACAAAGAGTCATTGCTGAACGAAACTACATGTCTGATGGAGAGATCAGAAAACCACGTAGAAAATCAGAAGGCTGTGATACTGAACTTGAGGAAAAATGTGAAAGACCGAGAAGTTTTCATGAACTGGTAGCCATGTTTGAAAGTAATCCTGAGAAGCTGAGAAAGATTAAGAGACTTCGAAAATGTGCATCAGCAGAATCTATGGTAACGGAAACAGTTCTCCGTAAGACCTTCAGGTCTAACCCAGACCTGTTTCAGGATGGAAATAAGGGAGACTCCGACATGGTATTAACGTTAGAGCTTCAGATGACTAGTTGATATATTCCTTAGGCACGTGCATGTATAATTTTTGTAAAGTCAGGTACTTTTTGAAGTACCATAGAATACGTTATCTAGATATTATATATATATATATATATATATATATATATATATATAAAAGTTATCTAGTCAGATCGTATTATACATATTTGTGAGAAACAAAATATCTACTTTCGTCCATTAGTTAAACACATAACCGTATTTAAAACTCACGTATGCTGAAAGTGATACTCGCATTTATGACTGATATTATTTTTGATTTTCATCACTTGCCAACATGTGTCAACATTTCCTGCATGTTTGTTACACTATAGAGTTGTCACAGAGTGCGTCTTGATCCGCCATCTATGTTATAAGTAGACACGCTGTCTAAAAGCTACATATTCCCAGAAAACCCCAGTGTATTTTACACTCCCTTAAAGATCATCTGTAATATTAAGCAGTCCCTTGTGTGTAAGTTAGTTTTTAAAATCCCGTAAACCAAAATAAGCAGTCCCTTGTGTGCAACAGTTAGTTTTTTAAGTCCCGTAACCAAAATAATAAAAAAATGAACCTCAGTTAAGTAACTAGCTGTCTTCAACAGTTACATTACTCATTTCTATAAGTGACTGCGTAGGACAGTTTAGCACACATATCATTACTCCTCCTAAACTACTATGCTTATAACAGCTAAGCACACACAAGTTATCTTTACTCTTCCTAAATTACTGTGCTTATGACAGATTAACACGCATATGTTATCATTACTCTTCCTATATTACTGTGCTTATGACAGATTAGCACACATGTTATCGTTACTCCTCCTAAATTATTGTGTTTATGACAGCTTAGCATACATTACCATTACTCTTAATAAATTGCTGTGCTTATGGCAGGTTAGCACACATATGCAATCATTACTGTTCTTAAATTACTGTGCATATGACAGCTTAGCACATATATGTTATCATTACTCTTCCTAAATTACTGTGCTTATGACAGGTTAGCACACACATGTTATCATTACTCCTAAATTACTGTGCTTATGACAGCTTAGCACACATATATTATCATTGCACCTCCTAATTTACAGGGGTGATTGCCACGCACGTTTACAGGCACATTCATCCCAAAGTCTAATTGGTAAACAATGAAAATGGTGCCATCTGACATTCTATATGGCCGTCACGGTAGCCATATTGAAAAGCTTGTTGTCCGTACTATACAACTGAGCGGGTAGTCATATCGACATGGGATTTTCACTGCAAGACTTCATACGGTGTCTGGTTGGCTTTAAATCAAATGGTGCTGATCTGACAGCCAGCTAGTTCTGAACAAAAATGGTGCCCATCATTCCTCGTACGTGGCACCATAGCAATGTCAAAAATGTTGTCATCACCACTCCTCTTGCCTGAATGGTGGCATTGACTTAAGGTTTTCACTAAAACACTTCTTGCAATATTTAGTTGGCTCAGAATGAAAATGGTGCAGATCTGATCACGAACATATCCACGCTTATGTTAAGATTTTATAAAAACCATACCAAACTGACTTTGGTGTCAAGTCAAAGGTCATTGATTGCATTTGATTTTGTACTTTATTGAACTGTCCAACATAATGACTTGTACATACAAGCGAATTTGTATCGATCTTGTTGTTAGTGGCCTTTCAGCAGAAAACTTTATATTCAGTGCTGTGACATAGATTTTTAGGTCAAGGGTCATGACTTTTACTTTTTATCTGTTTTGGCGTGTTAGCATGATTACGTAAACAAATATGAATTGGTTGTTATCATTTAACCCAGTTTACGGATAAATCGGAAGAATACAGTCAACGGTGCGACTTCAAACACAACCCCTCCAATTTTGTTTTAAATAAAGATTACGACACGTACAAGTAATTTAATGAAAATATTTTTATATTGAAGGCCACTGAATTCTTATGCGATTGTTTTCTGAATTTCAGAAACTTGTGTCATGTTGAAGGAAATGCGGCTTTAACTAAATTTATTGACATTCAAATCTTGAAGAATTTAACTTTCATGCCTGGTATCCAAAAAGAATTCTCATTTCGTTGCCACTGCAAGTGAAACTATAGAATAAGTCATTGTTATTGCATAGATTTAGTCAAATGTGGCAAATATTTTATATATAAGAGAGAGGGAGAGAGGCTCGATATTTCTGAAAGCCAGGTACTCTTTCTAGGAGTTGGAAGAATGCACCTGGATTTTGGATCCGTTGGGATACTCTGCAATAAAGACAGCTAAATTTTATGAACAGAAAGGTGCAAATTCTGTCGCATTACAGTCCTGCCGAGCTCAAAATAAGAAGAAAAAAAAACAACAAAACAAAACAAAACAAAACACATTACAAACAAATCTGCTACCAACCTTTGTTTTGGTCTGTAGTGTTATTTCACTGAGTGCGTTTGCTCGTGAGATGTGCACTTAATGGGCAGCTTAAAGAAGCACTACCACATAATATGAAAAAACACATAATTCTGGAAAACGTTAGGAATTGTAGTTATTGTAAAAACACAATTTTCTGACGCAACACGTACTGTTAAAATTTGGGTATGCATAGATAGTCGAAGTCAAAGTTTCAGATTTTGAAAAGCGTGATTTCTGAGTTTATAAACAGCGTACAAGAATAAGGTATTCATATTCGAACAACTGCGGCTGTTACCATACAAGCTGATGGCTCGACGTAAACAATGTGTCTAAGACTCGCACCTCAGTGGAGGAAATGTACTTTGTAAAAAAATCGTTTGTACAGATAGAATAAGTTTCATGAAGGAGACGGAGAAACAATAAAATCTGAAAGTACAACAGATACAAAGGAGTTACACGCTTCCAACCTATAGAAAATAACTTTACTTTTGCGCTTTTACCAGTTTGATGTGTCACGTGACCATATACAGGTCTACAAGCTCTACGAGGAAAGCCCCACGTACGTCGAAATTTTAACATCTTTAAAAACAATTTTCAGCATTTTTAGATCGAACTGAACGTTAATTTAAATTTTTTTCGACATTTTGGATCGAACAGAATAAAAAACGAAAGCAGAGTAAAAATTTGGAAAATTTATGCTGTTGTGCTCCGTTACGTTTTAGCGTAAATACGTTTGGGTTTGGGTAGTAACTTAAACTGAGATATACGCAACAGTCTTCATATGAGATCAAGCCTCTAGGGTTTTCAGGGTGCATATATTTGCTGACTTTAGTACATAAATACTACTACTACTAACTACAGAGAGAGAGAGAGAGAGAGAGAGAGAGAGAGAGAGAGAGAGAGAGAGAGATTAACTTGGCGTGTTCGGTCTAGCTCTGACTTTTCTTCCATGCACTTTACATTTTCTAAGCATGCCACTTTACACCAAACTACACTCTGTAAGAATGTATGAATTGATTAGTGCACTGTGCGTCAACAGTGGATCCTAAAGATTTGCTCCTTTGGAAGTTTTCGAAGAATTCATATGTGTATGCCAGGAGGAGGAAAATTATATGTATCTATAATTCTCTAAACGGTCAGCAATAAGACTAGCTGTTCTGACAATAGAAGTACATTGTTTTGACACTGGCAGTGAGAGACGCTGATATCGCTTCCATAATCAGCTCACCACAATATGATCCAACATGGGTAAAATACTGGAAAAAAATAATTTATTAACCATCTATCTTTCATCTGGCTTAACTATGTTTATAAATTATAAGCCTTTTAAATGGAAGATTGTGTTCTTCAGGGTGGCATGTTCGGCCCACTGTTGTATATTGTGACTGGCCCAAATACATGTGCATTTTCTGTTGGACAAAGGCAGTCAGATTGAGCTAGATATGTAGCTAAATGCTCTATGGGTATTTTTTTTTTTTTTTAAATGTGCTTCAGTTCCTTGTGATTATATCTTTTATGGAATTGATAATGTGCTAAGGGTGTCTCTATTACGTACACTTAGTTTTTACGGACACTGTAAATCTGTTGCTGCGCCGGCCTTTGAGGAAGCAGGACACAGCGATCGCTTCTGTGGTCAGTTTGAATGTCTGTATGTCCATGTTTCAGTCCATCCACAACCAAGGTCAAGGTCCTTGTTTCTTGTTATATACTAGTAAAATATGAACATCATAACCCGACTATTCACTCAGTGACTGCACGGTAATGTGAACCATGACAAAAATGCATATATGTATAAACTTTAATGCATTGTGTTTTTTTTTTAAACATCAAAACAAATGTACATGTATTCTATGCAATGGATGTGCCAAATAGTAGATTTTAACTGTTATATAGTTTGTATATTTTGCACGTTCATCAAAAGTGCAATTAGATGCATATTTGTGAAGACTGATATTTTTCACTTCTTTGTAAATACTCAATAGGTTGCATACCTTTTTTTTTTGTAAATTAAGGTCGGTATTTACTTAATGCATATGGGGTAGAGCTGAAATACTTTGCCACTCGCTTATAAGACGGGTCCAACTGCAAACTGCATAGACCCAGATCTGCCATCGCATAGCGCGCAATATGTGGGTCTAGGCAGTATGCTAGGAGTAATTTTTGGATAAACAGCATAGACCCCGATCTGGCGGTCAAATATGCGACATTAAATTAATTTCTATGTTGTTTGTAGTTGGAGCCGACATATACTCGAGCACAGACGCAAAGTATTTAACTGAAAAATCTTACTTCATGTGAACTGTTGTTTATTTTGTAATGTTTATTCCCACATTTTTATGTACATTGAAAAACTGATCTTAAATTCATAGTACGTACATTTCCCCCCCCCCCCCCCGTTTTAATGTCTGAACGTAGTTTGGTATATGTGGATGACTACTTAATGCGTGAACCAAATATCGGCATTTGAAGCCCCTTGGTCATTTGTCGATTCACTTTAAACGAGATAATCACGCCTACTAATTAGCTTATTGGCCAATCACCAGAACCGAGATAACCACGCCAACTAATTAGTTATTGACCAGTCATCAGAACCGAGAAAACCACACCTACTGATTTGTTTAGTATTTTCTAAAAAAAAATCATCCTATGTCTTGTAAGAAACTATCGTTTCATTGTTTTAAAAAAATGGTTGATATTGAATGTTTTACGCAGATTGAGTTCAAATTAATTAAAAATTTAAAATATGCAATTTATATACTGCCTAGGTGTCGCGTGTTTTTGTAAGAAATAAAATATTCGGGATGTCTGTACCAAAAAAGTATTAATGCCATACCCAATTACACACTGTAGATTCAAATTAATATTAACGTAATCATCTTATTTCGGTCAGATATCAGGCACTGGAAAATACTGACATGTATAGTAAAGCATGAATGGCAAATCATTGAGAGTTCAGATAAATGTTTGTTGTTTTCAACAATGATATATGGTGTTCAGAACGCTTAATGAGCATTTGACTCTATTTACAGGAATGTCTCGGCATGTACTTGGTATTAACAAGACAGGATCAGATATTCCTTATTATTTTTTGAAACAATTCATTTGTCCAGATTCCCTGCTAATCCGTACGAAAGAAAAGGAAAAAAAAGTTCCTGGATTGACGGAGCTTTACTGTAGATTTACAGTCGCGATATTTATGACTTGATACACTCCATAAATAAAAAGGCAATTCTATCTGTCCTTCAGCTATAGAGAGGAGAATTTATTATCCAAATGATTAATGCGATCGGAACTCCTACTTGTGAATGTTTTGCAAGGATGGTTATCGAAAGGCAGAATAATACTCGTTTTATTTTCCATGTTATGCACAGGTTGTCTTTTGCAAAGAATACATTTTCTAGAACGACAATAATGTGATTTTTAATTGTGAATATGTTTTGATTATCAGGGTTTATGACGTATATTCTGTTATTTGTACCATAAGTTTTTTTAAAATGTTTTATCAGCTGCATTAATTCTGGACCTTAAAAGAGATATTAGTTGACTGCCCACTGTTAGTAGTCTTCATGCTGTACCAAGTATACAGTATAATATTTTCAACACAATCCTCACCTTTTTGACTTTTAATTAATCTTATTATGATATATTCAATGGATTAATGCAACACCCCACGCAAACTTTACCCAGACTTTAATTACAGCGGTTTTGTTTATTTTTGTGCGAAGAGTAATCAAGGGAGATAACAATGTGAAAGTAGCCTTTCTGTTCGAATTAAAGACACCGTATTGGTACGATAACTTAAATATATCCATTATGAAGGAATCAACTTGTTTAGTCATGATGGTGGTTTATCTCGTGTATGTAAAGAACAATCCATGAAGTTATGTAACGGTATTGATGTATTTCATATGTTGGATGAGTGGCAATAACGCACTTCTTTTTATATACAATGCGAATTACAATAACGTTTTTGATTTAATGTCCATTTATATCGAATAGACGCAATCAGTTTAGTACAGCTGAATTCTCATACTGCTGCGAAATACAATTATTATGTCACAGTATATCTTGGATGCAATAAAGATTTCGGTAAGAAAATGAATAATTTATCACTACCCGTTATACTTCTGTGCTTAGTTGTCTTGTAACGGCACTGTCGATACATTATTTGCTGTATTAGATGCAGAGGAAATGGGAGCTAAATGCCATTCCAAGAGACACAATTAAGGGAGCCGGCCTGCGCCAATATGGGCGGGTAACGAACTCGTGAGCCCTGGATTACGACTTTGACGCACAACCAGCTGAGCTTCTTTGGTTCCCATCGTGAATCAGTACGTATTTTACATGGATTGTAGCGTGATCTATTTGTGGCAATGGATGATCATTTTTAACCTAGCACACATTCAGGCCCTTTTTGTTATCGGATAGAAGCTACTAGTTGAGGAAAACTTGTAGAGACTGCCGACGCAGAAAAGAGAGACTGTCCACACGGACATGGAACACATCAACTTGTTCATGTTATCCCTCCAGAATTCATTTTCAGCCATGTTTTGTTTTACACTGACGAAACCTTCCAATCTGTTCTTATTCTTCTGTGGGTCATCCTTTCTTTTATCTATCCCATTCCGTTTGTCTTTTTTTTTAAATCTCATCTGGCCGTAAGGCCCAGTAACTGATGGTGTAGCCCTACGTCCGTCGTAGGTCGTGCTTGCGCCCACCAGTTCCTTGTTACCACAATTGTCTCGATACTTCTGATCCGTTTTCAATCAAACCTGCAATCTAAGTTTTTATTACATACCTATCCATTCTATGTAACCAAAGGAAATTTTGGAAGCCTACTGAGTTATGAAACAAGCATACATTTGCAAATAATTCCAAGAATCTGTGCTACAGTGAAGAGCAAGTCTGAAGAACTGTGTCAAAAATACCCAGATATCTTCAAAGGAATTGGAAAACTAAAAGACGTACAGATACACCTTCACACGTATTCCATTTCTTATTCGGAAGAAAGTTGAAAAAAGAGTTGGCAAGACTTGAAGAATTAAACATTATCTACCTTAGACGGACCAACACCGTGGGTATCTCCAATTGTGGTTGCTCCCAAACCCCCAAACCCCGACGAAATCAGGATCTGCGTTGATATACGTTTGCCCAATGAAGCAGTACTAAATTCGGGCTACCATCAACTGGAATTGGACGAAAAATCAAGAAATATTACAATATTCTCAACTCATATTGGACCACGAAGATGTAAACGTCTCATTTCGGAATATCAACTGCAGCGGAAATATTTCAAAACACACTCTGTACAGAGCTGGAAGGACTAAAAGGCACAGTGAATATCAGCGATGACATTCTAGTATTTGGTCGCACTCAGGAAGAACATGACAAAAATCTAGAGTCTACATTCACTCACATAAAGCAAAAGGGTTTGATACTAAATAAACAAACGTGTGAGTTCAACAAAGACAAAATTGAGTTCTTTGGATACATTTTCAGCAAAGATGGAATTTCTCCAGATCCGATGAAAGTGGAAGCAATTAAAAGTGCCAGTATTCCATCAAACATATCACAAGTACGCAGTTTTCTAGGCATGACAAACTAAGTGGGACGATTTATCCCAAATTATGTAACAATCAATGAGCCTCTTCGAGCTTTAACCAAGCAAAATAAACCATGTGAATGGACTGGAAAACAACTAAAAATCATTTGAAAAACTCAAACAAGACCTAGCTAGTGACACAATAATAGCGTATTTCGATCCCAGTAAGGAAACACAATTAGTTGTAGATGCAACGGTCGGTCTAGGCTCGTTATTAACTCAGAATGGAAAGGTTATTGCCTACGCCAGTAGAGCACTTTCAGATGTGGAAAAACGATATTCACAGACGCAACGTGAAGCACTAGCAATAGTCGGGAGTTGTGAGCACTTTCATCTGTACCTGTTCTGTCATACGTTTAAGCTAGTTAGTGACGACAAGCCCCTGGAAGTCATTTTCAATAATCCAAAGCCACGACCCCCTGCAAGAATCGAGAGATCGAGATTGAGATTACAAGCATACAGTTACAAAGTAGTATACAAATCAGGTAAAACAAATGCAGCAGATTTCACGACATCCCAAGACGGGAACTGAATGCTGTAAACATTCTGAAGTTGCAGAAGCTTATGTTCAATTCATATCCTTGAATGCCGTACCCAAAGCCATGACCGTTGAAGAAATTCGGACCGCTACCTCAGTGGACCCGGACCTTCAACATGTTGTCAAATCAATAGAATCTGGAAATTGGAAGCAATCTTACAAACAAAACAAAAACTTTGAAACATTTTCAAGACTCAGATATGAACTCACGATCGTTCCAGTTACAAATAGTTTTGTCCTACTGTTTGACAGGAAACTAGTAATACCAAAGGGGCTACAAAACAGAGTGATATAGCTAGCACATGAAGGCCGTCAGGGCATAGTCAAGACAGAACAACTTCTTTGTGAGAAAGTATGGTTTCCTGGTATTGACAAACAAGCAGAGGATTTCTGTCGAAGTTGTATACCATGCCTTGCATCAATGCCAAAGGAAACGACAGAGACGCTAAAAATGACAGTTGTACCAGACAAACCTTGGATTCAAATTAACATGGACTTCAGTGGCCCTCTTCCGTCACGAGTCTACTTAATGGTACTTGTTGATGACTACTCAAGAAATCCAGTAGTTGAAATTATTAACTCTACATCTGCAAAAACAGTCATTCTGGAACTTGACAAAATATTTTCAATGTTCGGAATTCCAGAAGTTGTAAAAACGGCTAATGGACCTCCATTCAATGGACAAGAGTTTACAAAGTTTGCAGAATACATGGGATTCAAGCATAGGAAAATGGCACCTTTTTGGCCTCAAGCCAATGGCGAAGCAGAAAGGTTTATGAGGACAATTGGAAAAACAATCAAAGCAGCTAATGCAGAACATAGAAGCTGGAAACAAGAAATGTACAACTTTTTACGCAATTACAGAGCCACACCTCATGGAACAACCAACAAATCTCCCCCGAAACGCTATTTGGACGAACAATGAGAACTAAACTCCCAAGTATACAAATCAAATTAGACGACAACAAAAATAGGAAAACCGATACTGAGGAAAAGGAAAAGATGACGAGCTATGCAGATCAAACTAGAAAACCTAGGAAGTCAAATTTCAAAGTTGGAGACAGTGTTCTAGTAAAGCAAGAAAAGCGAGACAAGTTGTCAACTCCATTCGACCCCAAACCATATGAAGTTGTCAACAAAAAAGGATCAATGATAACAGCGAGAAGAGAAGACCATCAGATAACTAGAAATTCGTCATCTTCACGACAGTAAAGAATACACCCCATATTCCGCCATCCGATGACCAGACATATGATACAATAAATCTAAAGAAAGATGGATATAGATGTGACACATATCCAACATCCGACTTTGCATTAAGAAGATCATCCCGAATCAGAAAACCACCAGACTACCTAAAGGATTATGTGTGTGCAAAATAATATAAAATCTTTTAGAAGCTTTACCACATACATTGTGTTGTATGATGTTTTGTTTATAAATAGTGTAGTGTGTTATAACTGTAAACTGTTCTGTAGATCTAGATAGTTAACAATAACGTGTGTCTCATCAAAATGGCAATTTAGTTTAACGTAGTGAAGAACTCAATCAAAACCCAGAATATTATTAGGATTAAGCCGAGATAACTGTAAACCTACTTTACCCAGTTCTAAGTTTACCATTTTGTACATTATCAACAAAAAAAAAATCAAGACGCAAATTTTAATGCACTCATGAATTTCTATTATGTGAATTTCAGTTGTTAAGAAATGTATTATTATTATCATTATGACTAGTTCGAAATATACTGAACTGATTTTCAATTTAAAAACATAAATTTTAAATCTGAAAGAAAAGGACGGATGTAGTGTTCTAGAAACTTCTTTCATTACAAAACCCAAACATTACAGTCACCACTCTGGAGGCCATATTTCTAACTCTATTCGGATCAGACTTGGAATATCGACTTGTATCATCATGATCATTTGCAAGTTCGATAATGAGTGAGATTTACTAATTAGTTGATCTTTCATCTGACTGGCTGAACTTGCTACCACTCAGGAAGCCATATTTATGATCAGATTTGATAAATCTTGCGATATTAGTTAATGTAATGAAGATATTGTATGGGTCTGATAATGCGTATTAATACTGTAATCTTGCGTCTGATTCGTTGACTTTGGCACCTCTCTGGCAGACACATTTGTGACCAGAATTTGATCAAACTTGGAATATGTACTTCTATCAATAAGATCTTGGACTGTTTCAATAATGAGAAAGATTTGTCTTATTGCACTGAGGTGATGCCGCGTCTGATTGACGGAGACTCTTGAACTTTGTTTTTGATCTGTTGGGTTCATTCTCATCAAGGTCTTGGATGACTTCGATCACGAGCATGTCAATTATGCCTTCATATTTGCAAACAATTTGCATTAGGATACATTAAAATAGGTACAATCAACAAGATATTATCGGGAGACAGATTACTTTGGATGTGTTCTTTGATTACTAAATAAGCCTGCTTGGTGACATGTTCATTTTTTAAAAAGAAAAATTATGTAAGTCAGGCAGACGATACCAGAGTAGCTTGGGCCCCTTGCTTCTCTCCTTGATCTACACGTTATATGTCGGCAAAACCGTATAAGCCAGTCCATCGCTTCGTCTATTTATCTATGTATGCATGTTTCTCTGAAAGCTGCATGTCAGTCTATTCATTCCGCGAGCGCGCACGAGAGAGAGAGAGAGAGAGAGAGAGAGAGAGAGAGAGAGAGAGAGAGAGAGAGCATTTTGCCTCTAGCCTAGGTAGCGGATAGATTGATAGTTATGATAGTTATTTGGGTTGGCATTTTACCAGAGTATTAGGTGCCTCGGCTCATGTTTTGGTTGAGAACGTCTATTTTAGAACACAACTATCAATATTTATTTGCTTCACTGTGGTCTGAAGATGTCTGTGGATGATGAAAAAAAAAAAAAAATGATTTGGTTTAGTTTTCTTTGAAACAGTTAGACAAACTAACAGACCATCTGTCTCCCCCTCGTTCGACCATGAAGGGATTCTAAATTGAATTTATATTCATCAGAGTATTCACTTAATCGTTTGACAGCTTTGTGTTCGAGCTTTGATTTGATCACGAAATGGCGTTTGAATATTATTTTATGCGAGTCGTTCTGATATTTTATTGCTTACATCCGTTTTCTTGTTATAATGAAATGAATCTTTTAAATGGTGGAAAGAGAGGCAACTCTTTAACATGCTCTCTTATTTTGCCGCATGTTATCACTCCTTGTTATCAGTCGCTTGTAAAAATCTACGATGCCCGCAGAAAATTTCTTTCTACCAACCTTCCACCTTCTCTGATTCCCACTTTCGTTACTTTCTTCTTATTTCTTTTCTTGTTGTCTTTAATATTCTAAATGATTTCATGTTAGGAGAATCATACAAGTTTAAAATATTGACTGAAAACATCATGGGCGCCGGCACATTAGGGCAAAGGGGGGGGGGGGACGCACTCCCCACCCCATTTTAACCTCTAAAACGTTTTGGCCTACATTCATAAAACTGAATAGCTGACCACTACATGTTTGCTCTCCCTCCCCCGCAAAAAAAAATTGTTCAGGCGCAAATGGAAAACATGTAAATTTAATCTAAATTAACAAAATTATGGTATGTAAAAATAATGCTATAAACGAAACAAGGGGTTTCATGGAATTATACCTTATTTGTTTCTGGTTGTGGCAGTATTCATTGTTTTATTATTCAAACAGCCCAATTCCGTAAACTGCTTCTATTTTTTTCGGATCTCAAGGTCACTTCGTTAGGCACTGCTAGGACGCGTGAAACCAGAGCATAGTGACCAATATGCGTGACAAATTTTTTTATGTTAGACTATTATGGAAATATCCCGTCCATGTACACAAATACTGCGGCAATGCATGAAAACAGGGCCATGTTTACTTTTTTCCAGAATAAGTTTTTAGTATGTATATTTAATCAATCACGCATACTGTCTCAATTATCTGCAAACAAAGAATGTAAAGGAAATAGACAAATCGGAATGAAGGTGAGTCAATAAAGCATGATAAAATGTTACATTGACCTGAATAAAGATAACATGTCACGTAACTGGTGAATTGCAGGATCAGCTTTTTAGACCGCTCCGGTGGCCTAGTGGTTAGAGCGTCCGCCTCGGATGCGGGAGGTCGCGGGTTCGAACCCCGGCCGAGTCATACCAAAGACTTTAAAAAATGGTACTAACAGCTGCCTCGCTTGACGTTCAGCATTAAGAGGTTAGTGTTAGGACTGGTCGGCCTGGTGTCAGGATAATGTGACTGGGTGGGACAAGCTACATGTCTGCGGCATGATGCCCCAGTGCTAGACATCACTATAAACTGCCACACTGTAGACATCGTAGCGATATGACTGAAAAATTGTTAAAGCTACGTTAAAAATCTAAGTCACACTCACACACTCAGCTTTTTAGACCGTAAAATACATCTATACAGCAAATTCTGAAGACATACTTAGGTCGTGTCCTATTTTACCACCGTACCACACGGCCTTCGATATATCTTGCCCACACCCCATCACCAGAAGACACAAAAAAACATTTTATAGCTCTTTGTATTTAAGAAAATGAAACAAAGAAACTTAAGCAAAGAAAAAGAGAAAACTTAATCAACACAATGTACAGTATCCCTTACTTATTGTTTAAAATGGAGTTGACCCTTGTGACGTCACACCTAGCATACATGACCCAACGTGCAAATACATCGAGAAAGATACTTTGAATAGAACGTAGCAAAGGACGAATCCAATGCATGCAGAAAATATAAACTGGAGAATCTGACTGCATTTTCCTGGGAATTGTACCTGTTCAAGTAAGAGAACTATGTATGCAGAACCATAGGCAATTGTAACAATTAATAATATTATCTTATAACACTGGTCTACAGCCAAAATGCTTCCGAAATAAATGTAGTCAAACGTTACTAATTCTGGGTCAATGAGAACGAAAATGATGCTTATAATTGTTGATTGGCTCTAGTTTTAAAGATATTATACTGGTTAGTATATACGACTCTTGACTTGGGAACAGTGGAGGATAAGTGAGTTATAAAGAGAAGGAATATCAATTTAAACCAGAAATGACTAAAATACATCTTTGACTGGATCTATGAATAAATCTACTACTGGTTTTGGACAGTACTTGCTTTTTAGGCAAAACAATGAATGATGCAAACTGAAGCTGGTAATGTATCATACATGATATGAATTGCATATTGTTATTCCTAGAAGTCATGGATGATGCAATCGTGACTAAGCTTTTATCACTCTGCTGAACAAATTGCCCTATATCAGCTCTAGAAATCATACAGTGTGTGCTGTCTTATTTGTCAGTGTTTGATTTTGCAAAGGGACACATTTCTGTTTAGCCAAAGTGAACAGAGATGCCTCGTACTTGTGTGAACAATGTAGATAACTTCTGCTGTGCTTGTGGTGAAGTGACGCTTGCATCACAAACGCGCAGTATAACCACCATGGTTAAGAATGCCTATCACCTTTATTTGGCTGCAAAATTAGAGATCAGGACAAGAGGTGGGCCCCACACATATGCTGCAACACTTGTACAACAAATCTTCGCCTGTGATTGAACAGGAAAAGGAAATCTATGCCTTTTGCAGTGCCAATGATTTGGAGAGAGGCAACAGATGATATCAGCAAATGTTACTTCTGCATGGTGCCTCCATTTGAGAAATGTGTGTCAAAGAAGAAAAGTGGACTGTGCATTATCCAAACATTCCAACAGCTATACGCTCAGTACCCCACGGAGAAGTACTGCCGGTTCCTGATGCACCAGAATCATTCTCACTTGCTTCAGACGAGGAAGAGGAAGACGAAGAGGATGAAACTTCTAGTCCTGTACCATCAATGTCACATGACCCATATTTTTTCCCATCCTTCTCCTCTGAACCACACCTCATAACACAAGATGAACTGAATGACATTGTCATGGATTTGGAACTATCCAAGAGTAAGGCAGAGCTGTTGGGCTCCAGACTACAGCAGTGGAATCTCCTGGCAGGTGATGTTAGGGTTTCCATGTTCCGTGACCGTCAGAAGGATCTTGAGTAGTATAGTGGGGTAGTCTACGGACAATGGGAATTAGCATTACAGACCCCTCCCCCCCCCGGGACTGTATACGGACAAGATTTATACGGACAAAATATCACCCTGGGACTGTATACGGACAATGGGAATTTTGTATAGCGACTAGCACACCCTGGGACTGTATAGGGACAATGGGAATTTTGTATAGCGACAAGAGGAATGGCACAGGTAGGGTGACATCACGGTACTGGACACTTGCAACAATGTGGCAAGTACCGTGACGTCATGCCACCTGTGTCATTTCTATATAAAGTTTGAATCATTCGCGTCCGTGTTTGTGTATAGTATATAGCAAGAACCGTGACGTCATGCCACCTGTGTCATTTCTATATAAAGTTTGAATCATTCGCGTCCGTGTTTGTGTATAGTATATAGCAAGAACCGTGACGTCATGCCACCTGTGTCATTTCTATATAAAGTCTGAATCATTCACGTTCGTGTTTGTGGATATTATAATATTATACCCAAATTATACAACTGACTAAAAAAATTTTAGATAAGAGAATAATGTTTTTGTGAGTTAAAAGATAAATTATACAATCGAATAAATTTTTTAGGCAAGAAAGAATGAATATCTTTTCGAGGCAGTGGAGTGGCCCTGAAAAGGGCCTTTGGTTTTTTTCTTTGTCTTCTTCTAAGTTCTTCTATTCCTCCACCAACTTCTTATTTTCTGTCCTACACTTTGTTCTTCTTCTCATTCTTTTCCTCCTCCTGTTTTTCCTTCTCCTCCTCCTTTTCCTGTTTCTTACTTTTTTCATTTTCTTCTTCCTTTTCTATTTTTTTCGTTCCACTCCCTCATCCTCCTTTTATCTTCTAAATCTTCCTTTTCGTCCTTTTCAATTCTAATCATCTCATTTAATATCTCCTTTCCTCTCTTTAAATTGTTGATTTCCATAGCCAATCTATGCGGGCTATAAGCCCCAAGTTGCATTCTAAGTAGCATCTCCTCCACCATGCCTAGTGTGTCTACCACCTCCTGCAATCTTATCATTCTCTCCATGTTGCTAGCCATTTTTTATATTCAGCGTTGAATGGCGCGAATAACGAACGCTATGCTTTTATATACTTCAAGCATGGACGTGAACGAAAACATCCCTTACACTCACTTCACATATTATTTACTATCCACACCAATGAACGAGAATGCATTAAACACACACCTATTTACTATCCACACCAACTAACGCGAATACATACAACATACCATATTTATTATCCTCACCAACGAATGAGAAAGCATAAAACACACACCTATTTACTATCCACACCAACTAACGCGAATGCATAAAACATACCATATTTACTATCCTCGCCAACGAATGAGAAAGCATAAAACACACACCTATTTACTATCCACACCAACTAACGCGAATGCATAAAACATACCATATTTACTATCCTCACCAACGAATGAGAAAGCATAAAACACACACCTATTTACTATCCACACCAATTAACGCGAATCAATAAAACATACCATATTTACTATCCTCACCAACGAATGAGAACGCATAAAACACATACCTATTTACTATCCACACCAATTAACGCGAATGCATAAAACATACCATATTTACTATCCACATCAACAAATGAGAAAGCATAAAACACACACCTATTTACTATCCATACCAAAGTATGCAAATGCATAAAACATACCATATTTACTATCCTCACCAACGAATGAGAAAGCATAAAACACACACCTATTTACTATCCACACCAACGTACGAGAATGCATAAAACATACCATATTTACTATCCACACCAACGAATGAGAAAGCATAAAACACACACCTATTTACTATCCACACCAACGTACGAGAATGCATAAAACATACCATATTTACTATCCACACCAACGAATGAGAAAGCATAAAACACACACCTATTTACTATCCACACCAACGTACGAGAATGCATAAATCACACACACACTTATATTATCCACACCAACGAGCGAGAATGCATAAAACACACACCTATTTACTATCCACACCAACGTACGAGAATGCATAAAACACACACCTATTTACTACCCTCACCAATGAATGAGAAAGCATAAAACACACATCTATTTACTATCCACACAAACGAATGAAAATGCAAAAACACGTACATATATATTATCCACACAAATGAACGAGAACGCATAAAACATACACATATAAACTGGAGAAATTTTTACAACATCAGAAAGGGACAGAACAAGCATTTCTTCTTGAACAGCAACAGCGAGAAGAAGAAGAGGCAAGAAGGAAACTACAGGAAGAAGAAGCAGTAGAGAAGAAACAAGGTCTAGGTGAGAAGGAGAACAGTGAACCTCAAACGGTAAGGGTACTCTTGGACATTTTGGCCGAGTTAAGAAGTCTGAAACAAATGTATCAGACTTCTTTATTACGACCTAAGAGAAAAAGACCTTCCCGAGCCAAACAGTCCATGCCTGTTACTACACCGGAGATACCACCCCTAGTGATTTCTACCAAATCATTGACAGGAGCAAGTCCAGAAGTAGGCCTTGGCCGTGGCAAAGGCTTAAGGCAGTTAAGCAGTTAAAGCGGATTGCTTCTCGTTCCTAAGTTTGTTTTTTTTTTTTTTTCAAAAAAAACAAACACCCAAAGGCCCTTTTCAGGGCCACTCACTTCTTTCGAAAAGAGATAATATTCATTTTGCCAAAATCAATTAAAACTCAAAATCCCTTGTTTAACCCTATGATGTACGTCTGTGAGTGCGTGAGAGTAGGCCTTATTATTCTAAACAATCAAAACCAAGAGACACTTACGATTTTTTTTCAGTCTGGTCTATTCTGGTACAAATATTTAGAATTCAATGTCACAACACAACATAACGCAACACTTTTTAAAGAATGTTCATAGACTTCTTCTGTGTCTGTTTTCTTCTTTCACTCTCTCTGTTTTCTGATTTTCTTCACTTTCACAGTTTTTTCCTCCTCTTCTTCCTCACTTTTTTCTCGTCTTCCTTTCTCTCTCTCTTCTCTTTCTGAACCTACCGGGGTTCTTCTTTTGCCGAGGGCACCTTTTTATCTTCCTCCTTCTCCTCCTGCTCCTGTTCTTTCTTAGGACAGTCTGAAGACCAATGTCCTTTTTCTTGACAATGATAACAGGTATCATAAATTTTGTCTCTTCTGACACTGGTCTTGCTTTTTTGACGGTCTGGACATTCTGTCGCCCAATGCCCTTTCTTCTGACAGATATAGCAAGTATCTTGACTTTTATCTCAAAAGGAGGGAGAGAAGTCCGTCGACTTGTCTGAAGAAAACTTTCTTATGACACCTCGCAAAGCTCTAATCAGAAGTTCGATCTGTATGGGTTCTTCCATCGTGCTGGTCAGCTTGAGAGCGAAATGAATACTGAGAGGGAAGTACCAGTCCTTTATATATACACTGAGTCTGACATGGATATATAGGTGTCCATGGAGTTTCAAATGTAGCCATTTGACTTTTTGCAGTCACGATGAAACGATCGCATAATTTCGTAAAGAAAGGAGAAGAAAGTAAGAGGCAGAAACGTGATTTATCGCCTCGCACAGTAGCTGAAGTCTTGGCTCAAATTCATGCCAGCGATTTTGAAGATGAGATGAGTGAACCAGAATCTAGGAACAGAGAGTCTACACCAAACCAAAGTCCATCACCACCAGTAAACCCTGAAAAGTACTACCACATTCGAGAGACGGACAAACGCTCGTCTAGAAAATTTAGAACTACGGCCTACACGTACGCAGTGAAGTTTAAAGATTTCAAGTCCGACGTACCACTGGAGAAAGCAGAAGGGTTCATCACTGATGTGTGGGATTCTTTGTTAACCACACTGAAACAGCAATGTCAAGCCAAAGAAGACGATCGCTTGAGACTTTCTATTCATCACGACAGTTTGAAGTCACCCGTTTGGATCGAGTTTAGCAGTCCATCAGAATTGATGCCTTCCAAAGTCATCGACAAGATTCAACACGTGCAGCAATCCAACGATAAGTTTCACATCACCGATGGAAAAGCAACACTGTTCATGACCCACGTGTCTCTTCCCCAAGGGATAGGACATGGCAAAAAGGTGTTATTGGTGGACGATCTTCGCATCACCAAAACGAGCCTCGTCCGAATTAACAACCCTCAAGACAAGATGTGTTTAGCCCGTACCATCGTGGTGGGACGAACGATTTGCCGACAAGAACGACACGGCAGAATGGAAAAGAACCTCGCAAACTATTCAAAAATCTAGCCGAGCCAAACAACGAAGAGAAGCAGAACTCCTGTTACAGCAAGCTGGTCTTTCCAAAGACACACCATGTGGCATTCCTGAAATGCAAAAGTTGCAAGACGTCTTGGCTCCACATTACACCTTGAAAGTGCACTCTCAAGAAGTGCGCGAACCTCTGTTGTTTCGAGGGAAAGATTTCAAAGACGGAAAATACATTCACGTCTATGATCACGATGAACATTTTGATGCCATTACCAGTATCACTGCATTCCTGTCATACAGTTATTACTGTGAGAAATGTGACTATGGCTATAACAATCGAGAGCAACATAAGCATTGCGGATCGAAATGCTCAGGATGTTTGGCCTCTAAACCCTGTCTGGACGAAGGACAAGAACGAGTG